>WBMZ01013436.1:0-52147 GCA_013400975.1 Atrichornis clamosus | reverse complement strand
GAATTATATATATATATATATATATATATACATATATATATATAATTATTTTTCTGGTGAGGACAATTAACCATTGAGATAATTTACCTGGGTACAGAAGGGATACTTCATGATTTGAAGCCCTTTAAGTGTGACCAGACATCTTTCTTGTAGAGATGCTATAGTCCAGACAGAAGTTTTGGGTGTAAACCACAAACTAGTAAGCAACATTCTTTGACCTCTGCTCAATAGATCAAACCTGATCGCCACTAATGGTCCTATGCTGCTATAACAATGTATGCATTTTAAATAGTTCTCCACATTGCCATTTACACTTTCTAATGTATCTCAGGATCCAGAGTGATGACTCTTCTCTTATGACTGCCTTATCATTATCACTTATCACTAAGTAATTTAATTTCCCTTTGTCAAGAAAAAATTCACGATATATTTCTCACAGTATGCAACTTAAGCTGATCCAGTAATTTAGTTGAGTCAGCAGAGCAACTTCTAAAACACTTGTGCTTAAAAAAGACGTCTCACACTTTAGGCCAATAGCAGAACATGCAGGTGCAGAAGTTGAGGATGGCCACTTGTTTTCTAAGGCAAGTGGGAATGAACAACAGTCTGATGTGACAAGGGCCACAGCTCATGCCCCTGTGAGACAGGAGCACTCTCCCATTTATGTTTTTTATTCTTATCATATGGAAAACCCTAACTGGCTCTAAACACAACCACAGAATCTGTCTGCACTTTGTTCATAGACTGAAAAAAACTATATTTTCTATATTACTTGTCTGAGTCCCTTGCTTCTGCCTATAGCTAGTCTCTTGGAAAGTACAGTCAGGCATATGGCTGGCATACACACCCCAGTGGATCATTAGAACAGCAGAGTCCCTCCTGGACCTATAGATGAGGTGTCCCTGAAACATTAAGGAAACATACTTAAACATTCACACAGGAAATCCTGATATTAAGGTCTCACACAGGTTTTCAGCTGCATCTACTTTACAGGCTAGATTTATAGGTTAGATAAGCTATTTAATTATAAGATCACAACACAGCTCAAATACCAGTTAAATTACTCATTATTAATCTTGCATCCTTATGTTCCTGAAATTTAGTTTATGTGGAACCATGATTTATATAGGTTTTATCATGTCTTATACATTATGGTGAACAGTTCAGTCTTCCATGGGACCAAACAGTAATATAAATTTTTACACCAAGCAAGTTATAGCTTCTATCATTAAAAGGAATACTTAAAAAAAAAAAAAAGAAATTATTTGAGAAACAGCACTGTTCTTTAATGCAAAAACCCAAATTATACTTAATACAGTAATTCAAATATCTACACATCTGCTATAATACTACTTTGGATTTCTTTTACAGCACTAAGTTGCTCACTAACTCAATTCAGTCAGTCAGTTAGCCTTTAAGTGCTTTAATGCAAACCATACCAATATCTGAAATTAAATGCATTGCTATGGACAGTAGGCAGATTTCTGTCTAATTGAAACAATGTCATTGTCAAGCAGAAATAACTAAAATACTGAAGGGAGGGATGTTTGTCTTCAAGTCACTGATGCATGTGATGAGGCCCTGCTCTCCTGGAGGTAGCTGACCACCTGCCTGACCATGGGAAGCAGGGAATTAATTCCTTGTTTTGTTTTGCTTGTGTGCACGGCTTTACCTAATAAATTGTCTTTATCTCAACACAATACTTCTCTCACTGATACTCTTCTGATTTTCTCCCC
This sequence comes from Atrichornis clamosus, assembly GCA_013400975.1. Classification (NCBI taxonomy): domain Eukaryota; kingdom Metazoa; phylum Chordata; class Aves; order Passeriformes; family Menuridae; genus Atrichornis; species Atrichornis clamosus. The sequence continues at coordinate 50,411 of WBMZ01013436.1, read as the reverse complement.
CACCCCACCATGAAAGGGGAGTGAATGAGCAACTGTGAGGGGTTAGTTGCCAGCTGGGGTTAAATCACAACAGCAATATAAATTTTTACCAGTGGATGTCACCTGGAGGATCCACAGAAACATGTCACCAGGCTAATTCCTGAGCAGATGAACAAATAAATCAACATTCTTTATAATTACATCCCTTCACTCTGAGCTATGATTTATTCCAGTTCCAGGAACAGCTGCCCTTCTTTGTGTACGACCTTGTAATTTGGACGTTTACATTCTAGTGACCCTTCTTGACACAAAAATGTACCTTCTATTTTACCAGCTGTTCACCAAAAGGATAGACTACTTTTCAAGCTGTGCAGTGACCCAAAAAGGATTTAACTAAAGGTCCAGTTGTTATAAGAGAAACATGAACTTACTAGTACTGAAAAATGAATACTTGCATGACTGCCAGCATTTGAATGAAGTGACATCTGGTCAAGCTGTCCTCAATACACATAGATTCACAGACATGTCAGTCATGGTGCTAAGCAAGTTGTTTGGAGGACTGCCAGAAAATCTTAAGAACACAAACTCAGTATACAAGGCATGCCATTCCAAACATTACATACTAGGGCACAAAATAACTTACTTTTTGAAAAGCTGTGAGCAATTGCCAGGTAATACAGGTAGAATGCATTAAAGTTTTTCTGAAGTAATACTGCTGTAAAGCCAAATTTCTGGGGATTCATTTGGAAAAACTTATCATAGGTATAATGAGTGCATGCTATGTGTATTATTCCAGCTAATGATATCCAACTCTCTTCCTTTAGTGCCAAAATTAGTCTTCTTGCTATCATTCAGAATAAAATATGACACTTACTTCCTTTGAAAAAAGAATTATTTCTAAGAAACAAAAAGACCTTCTTGAACAGATGAAAGTTAGCTACCAACGATATCAACCACTCTTGTCTTCTCCATAAAGGTGTGTTTGGGTACTATCATAAAGGGTTTTGGGCAGTATTTGAGGGCAGTACAAATATTCCAGATAATTAAACACAGGAAGAGAACATCTATTAAAATCAATGGATTTGCATGACTTTATATCAAGTGAGACCATTGCCCAACAGCATTGAATCCTTGTGTACCAGTAAAGCGGAATTTGACTTTCTGCATTCTTTTAAAGTCTGAAGGGACAAGTATGAAGGACTGTATAAGGCACCCCACTACATTATTTGTGTATTTTTCACACACCATCATTCAGTATTTGAATGACTCTTGGTTCAATTACTTCACTCTCCCGTTTACCAGCCTAGATGCAGTAAAAGGGCTTTCTATTTGAATTCCAGCTGCAGTAATTGAACTAATTCATCAGTCTTAACAAAGCCAATAGCTTTGCCCTCCAATCTCCTTCCACTCAAACCCATCAGCCATGCCAATGTAAGTGAATATAGCTCAGTGATTATGGAATTCTGAACATATTTCTTTTTCTTACTGTATAATTGACATGTTTGACATGTTTCCTTTTCTCCGTGTGTGTGTGTGTGTGTGTGTGTGTGTGTATGTGGTTTTGGTTTGTTTTGCTTTATATCCTCTACATCATTTTGCAGTTACCAGTGGCTAAGAGGAAAGCCCAGACTTCACAAAGGACAAACTTCCTTGCCAGCTTCAGCAATTAGTTCAAAGATTCATATGCCAGTTCAGTAATGCTTTGTCACTCAAAATAACTCTATTTATTGTCTCCCTCTCTACAGGGAAGCCATTCTTCAGCATTTTCCCTCACTGCATATGTCAAGATCTATGAACTCTGTGAAAAAAATTCCATTGTTTAAGTCAAAACATATATTCATTATGTAAATAATCCTCATAAACTAGAAAAGGAAACTATAAGACCCTCAAACCATACAGTTTGCTACTTCACTGCCTGATAGAGTAGGGGGCATTTCTATTAATAAATCTTAGGGAGAATGATTTTCCCCTTCTCTATGTATCACATTGATCATCTCTTCATTCTGGAGCTGTAGGTGACCAGATAGTTCCCCTTTGTGCAAATTGGGCAGTGTTCTTCTAGATTCACATTTTTCCTTAACTTGCTAAAAGGAAGTTTCTTTCCTGCACATGGAGTTCTGTTTTCCAGTTGCATCCACAAGTTGTTGAAAAATAAAAATAAAAGAAAGAAGCCTACGCCAGCTGAATGAAAGAAGACTTCATAAGTACAGCAGAACAGAGCTGATGACTATTGTATACAGAGGAATCTATTTAACTTCTTTAACTTTTTCTGAACTTCAGCGGTTTACACAAAGTTTTTATATACTAAATGTAGACTTTTTATCAGAGATGACACAAAGGTGTTTTACCACTGCTCTACATTTAGCTGATTTAGGTATATCATACAGTGTTCAGGAACAGAGCTACAGATTTAATATATTCACTATCACTTGCAATTAAAAATAGATGGAGTTTTTTCTTGCAGATTTTATACATCATAAAAAATAACAAAACCAGTATTGGTCACTGCTACTATGGGTATTTGTGATATGCAGATTAGAAGACATTAAATCAGATCTTTCTGAGGAAAAAAATCAAACAGAATGTGAGTATTATGCATTTCACTTGTACAAGCAGTTTGTGAAAATAACCAGTACAAAATAGGACAAGAGATGCCACAACTGTGGTAGAATTAAAGCAATATCTTTCTTCTGAATGTCAAGACAGTTGCCATAGATTTGTTATATCACAGAAAAAAAACAAATCAAACAAACCCAAAAAACCCCCAAACCACACACAAGAACTAGAAAATAGAAGATTTTAACTAAGTAATCTGAGAGTAGATTTCATGGTATGGGCTGTGGTTGTATCTGAACTACAACTAACATTGCCACAGTTCCTTCCCCTTTCCCCTGTCCTCATTCACGTTCTTTCCTAGAAGTCCTCTTCAAGAAGGCGGACACAGCTTCCAACCACACAACACTGAACTGAAAGACTGTATCAAAAGCTTCTTAAATTATCACATAGTTATGACTGAGAATGCAAATGTATTTCAGTGTAAGTTAGGCAGGTTAACTGCAGCATCTTTGGAAGTGAGTTAAGGTCTACATTGCAGTTGACATGGTAAATAACATCCCTTGGCTCAGGGCTCAGACAATTCTTAGGCAGCTCCACCCATCAAAGCACTGCCTGCTGTATAACTTTTTTCTTCTGGGAAAATTATTTGTGTATAAGCTTTTCTTTTGGCTATTCTGATCCAGAAAACCTTTTACATGAATGGCACACTTGAGTGCCATTCATTACAGTGTGAATTAATTTGGTCCAAGTTATTCCTCATATGATGAGAACGGGACACAGCCATGGCAGATGAGAAACTTACACAACTGAAGTCAGAATACAAACATGAGGCTGTTTTTGAATGATGCTGAGCAGATGACTTCATGTCATTTCTATCTCGGCTTTTCTGTTTGATCCTAGGTCATCAAATCTCAAAATGCCAATTCCCATTGCTTTGCAAGGGGTCAGGAGGTGAGTAAGTGTGGTAATAGAGTAATTAATTACTGTAGCTACCTATTAGTTCTGGTGATCTCCCATTGCATCATATAAGACAGAGAACAAAATGAAAGTAGTTGATAATAGTACATGGGCAATTAATGTATTAGGGTGATTTCGATGTGATTCAAATCTCACCATGACTTATTCTTACAAATCCATCTGCAAAAGTCTTAGCAAGCAAGTTATAGTTTCTATCATTAAAAGGAATATTTTTTAAAATTAGAAAAATGAACCCCTGTTAAACCCAAATACCTAAAGATGTACTGGATATTTCTAAACATCTGACACATTTCAGAAACCCTGATCTGATAGCAGATACCATTACAGAGATGTACTTTGAGAGTGGAGAAAATTGAGATCCAATTTAGGTAAGCATTTAAGCTGGTATTTAATTGGAATGGATTTGAATTTCATGAGGCTCAGGCCTATGTTGACCTGTTTGTAATGTTTGCCTGGATTTCTATTTTACATCTGAATTACAGAAGATTAAATAAACAAAATCTTAAGAATCCCATATATGTATTATTTAATCACAGGAAAAAATACTTTTAAGTACTCTGATACACTGCACACATAATCCAACTTCTGAGAAGTTGATGACTGCAATAAGCACTGGATCAGGTCACGGATCAGCAATATATGTCAAATACTATCTTCTCCTAACTTGTTATTAAGTACCTACAGTTATGAAGTAGAGCCATGCCTTACAGTAAGCTATTCTACTACTCAGCTATTAAGTGCCTACTCTTAATAACTCACCTAAACTTTCATTTCTTAGCTTCAGGCTACTGCTTGACTTTGGAAAAAGAGTAATTAACTTTTTAGATTTTTATGTGCTCAACATTCTCCTAGACTATTTTAATTTAGTTACTTTGGTCCCACATGTGTCTCCTTTGAAAAAGCTTGTGTAAATTTTGTATGCTTCCTTGGTGTTTTCTTCAGTTTTATTTTATTCTTTCTGAGCTGTGGATACCATGGAATCAATATAATGCAATTAATATGCAGTATGTTACCTGTTTTATATCTTCATCTGACTCCTTGTGTTCTTTATTGTATTTTATCCGTCATTTTGTAATGATGGAATTTCTTCTGAGGTGTAAGAATAGCACTTTTTTAATCAGAATGGAAACTCCTCTATAGTTCACTCTGAAAAGCAAAAACTTTCTCTTTAAAGAATGAAGGCAGCTTTTAAATAGCATAAAGGCACAGTACTACATAACCTACCATGTCAGGAGACACTACCCCATCCAACTGCTAGAGAGTCTGCTCAAATTACTTTGCACAGAGGAAGTCCCTTTGCAAAAGCCAGTATATTCTTGTTAAGATGTCTGTCATTACAATGCAGAGTATCTCTTCTAAGGGAGCTTATTGTTACTCAAACTGCTAAAAATATTATAAAGACATATTTTAGATACTGGCAACAACAAATGCTACTTTCATTTAAAAAGGTGCTACAACATTTCTAAACATCAAAAATAGCAAGAAAGGTGGCCTATTAAATATTAGTTTTCTTCAATCCAGTTATTTCAAGTCTTCTATAAGACAATCAATACAGGAAAACAAGTTATTCTATTCATTTTTCAAAGGTTAGTGACATCTTGTGCAAACCTCTTTTGGGAAGAGACGGTGGGACCTGGGCCTGTTTAGTCAAGAGAAAAGACTGAGAGGGGTTCTTATCAATGCGTAAAAATATCTCAAAGATGGGTATCAAGAGAATGGTGCCAGGTTATTTTTGGTGGTGCCCAGCGACGGGATGAGGAGCCATGTCCATAAACCAAAACACAAGAAATTTCACCTAAACCTGAGGACAAACTTCTTTACATTAAGGGTGGCAGAGCACTGGAACGGGCTGCCCACGGAGGTTGTGGAGTCCCCCTCTCAGGAGATATTCCAAACGCATCTGGATAAATTCCCATGTTACCTGCTCCAGGTGACCCAGCTTTGGCAGGGGCATTGGACTATGTGATCTCCAGGTGACCCTCTCAACCCTAATTATTCTGTGATTCTGTGAAAATTGGTACTTTCTCAGTCTGTTTTCTTGCAAGTCCAGTTCTTCTTCTTTTATGAAATCTTCTTAACATAAAATTTACAAAGGGATGTTATTATAAACACACAGCAAAAAAAAAATCCAGTAAAAATATTTGTTTCAATTTTATATCAATGATAGTGTCTCCACAGCTACCATTCTCTTTACTTGGAAAATACTGTATGGAAAATTTAAAGACTATGCTTACAAAATCAATTTTCAAAGCATTTGCTGGTCCTGCTGACAGTCTTTCCAGACTTAATTTCTATCTACACCTAGTTGGTCCAAATCAAGATAAAAATAAAATCATTTTCTTTGCTTTAGGCACCTTAAAAAGAAATATTTTCCAAATAAACCCTCAGGTTTGATCCTGAAAGTGTTCTATTTAAAGAATAAATAGGGACCGTAGCAAAAATTGTAGGATTACCCTGAAACATAGACTGAAATGGAAATGCAGGCCAATGGGAAGCACAAGATCTCAGAACACTAGAAGTGCTTTATGATGACATCCCAAAACTAATTAAAACACTTATCCAGCTCCAAAAAGAATAATTTTTAATGCAAAATAAAATCATGTTAATGCCAATCAATTAAAATCCCTCAGTTTCAAGAATTGTAAGAAATACCAAAGCAAGTCTCCAAGATAAACACATTATCAACTAAGAAACAGGGAACTTAGATACAGTAAAATACAACAAATTGCCAGAGATGTTGCAAAGTGGGTACAATAATGAAAAAAATATCGTTTTGACAGAACAGGACACCTAATTCTTTATTTCCACATCATCTCCTACTCTTGTGAGAAGCATTTTTTTAACAATTTTTCATTTCATGTACATTGTGCTGAGGTTTTTTTGCATGAAGGAATAGCAGTTTGGTATTTGCACACATAGAGCCTTAAAACAGAATTTTTCACTGCTGTGAGAAGTTTTATTCACTGAATAAATTTACACATCCCCTATATCTTGTAAGGAATAGGTTTTATATGAAAGAACTTCCTACTATAGGATGAAAGAGATTAGTATGTATTCATTAAGATATCGTTACATGTTTCAAATGCTGCTTCTTAAAATGTGCAGTTTTTCTTGCCAAGACTTATTTCTATATCTAGCAACTCATATTACTTCTGTGTATGAAGCACATATTAAATAGCAATTTAAGAACAGATTCTAAAAGCTTTTTGAATTCAAAAGTCAAGTCTGATGTTCAAAGACATACGTCATCTAGGTATGTAATTGAAAAGGCCAGGCTTCCAAAAATATTGAGTATATCTTCAGTAGACTTTCCAACACAATTCTCTATTGAGAACATAAATTATGCCAAAGCATTTTGCAAATACTAATTAAATGTAGGTCTGCCCATTTTACCGATGCAGAAGCACAGAGGAATTAGATAAACTACAAAACACAAGTCAGCATCCCAGCCAAGAAAAGGTCCCAAAACTCCTGACTTTCAACCAGTAAGAAATGTTTTTCTTCACACCATGCTCAAACACAAGTGACAGCAGTCTGTTCTTCAATATTGCTGCAAATGTAAGCATCTAAAAATTACTTGGTCTACTTTATTTTTGCATTTCCTTAATTATAAAAAAAAAACATGATCAGGTTTTATATAATGTAATCTTGGGTTTCTTTCTAGTAATAAAATGAAACACTTTTAACTTTTAAATATTTTAAATGTAAACTGTGCTTTTAGCTTTCAGGCACCAGAACCTGTTGTAAGCACAAATTAAACCTTAATTAAATTACTTTAATAGGAATTTTGAGTGTTCTGCATGCATAGTTTAGAATTGTACAATTTTATAACAAGGTTGAAGTGATCAAATGGCTTGACTTTAATAGTTACCATCACATTAAGTAGATTTCTAATTACACTGTGAGTTCCAGAGAGAAAACCATAATTAATGAACATATGACCCAAAGTCTTTCAAATTTAGTGAACTGTGTGAAGTTTGACACATAACATGCCAAATGCAAGTGGGACAGTGAATGAGGAGGGAGAAGTGGAGTGTGTTGTGAATTCATGTAAAATTTTATTTAAGCTGTTAATTCAGCCCCAGTATGAGTCAATCATGAGGAACACAGCTGCAACTGAAGCCAAGAGAAGCTGTTTGAATGCCTTTGGCAAATATATGACGGTAGACTGCTCCAGCATCTCACCTAATTATCTAGGTCCAGAGGACGGTGAAGTACATGTAAAAATCAAGAAACTCCAGACAAAACTAAATGCCCAAAGGGCAGAGAAACACAATATAAAAGAGGGTATTTGCTAATTTTTCTCTTCAAGTTTGGTGTGATTTTTGTGTCTGGTTCATACTGTGGTTCTTGGGGCTGTCCTGTGTAGGGCCAAGAGTTGGGCTCAATGATCCTTGCGAGTCCCTTCCAACTCAGAATATTCTGTGATTCTGTGATACTTTGGGAGAAGAATCCTGGCCCATGAGAACATGACTCACAGTGTCTGCAAAGCTCCGAAGGTTTCCAAGAAGTTCTGATGGAGACTGCAATTTATTTTTTAATTTACCTGTTTCTAAACAGTACAAATCATAAAAACTAACAATTATACAATTGCTTCAAATTCAGTAACAAGAGCTCATATATTGGGAAAGCAGATGGATTTCCAACATTCCTCAACTAATGAGTAATTTCATAGTGACTGACACTTTTCCTTCTTGAAAAATTTCTAATCAGCTAACCTCTTTTTTTTTTACACTTGAATCTTAATCTTACAATTACACAGCTGCTTGTCTTCATATGAATACTTTCAGCCAAATGTGAGTCAGAAGAAAAAAGTTCTTAATTATTTACAAAAATAGTATTATCTTTTCTGCTTACTTTAATTGCTTCTTTTCATCTTGGTCATTTCAGTTTTCAAATGTTCCTTTGCTGGCCTTCCTAAGTAACCATTGCAAATACCTTTCACTTGTGTGTGCAGAACAGTATAACACTCTAGAGAAAAAAAACCAAACTGCTGAGTTGTTTTGGGTTTTTTGTTTTGTTTGGGTTTTGGTATTTTGGGGGTTTTGGTTTTTTGAAAGAACTAGGTAATGTACTATGAATAAAAACCAAGAAACTGAATATGAAATAAGTTAATTAGACTGTTTGCACTGTAAAAATTGAGACAGAACAAATGAAAAAATAAAAAAGTTTCTAAGATGTACAATGCTAGACTCAACCATTTCACAAAAGTAAAACTGACTCAATTTTTCCTTTACAATTAGTAAAGCTATTTTTCCTGGAGTTTATATTTTCCACTTGAGAAGATAGAGGGGAATGATTTCTGTCCCCGTGGGGAGATCAGAACATTTTATCTTTAGTGTCATGAAATTACAAAACACATGCAACATCAGAAGTAAAACTTTGTTCCTTTGATCTCAGAATCAGAACAGACACACTGACTATAATACTAATACATGCTGCTTTTTCACTTTCTTTTATGTTCAGAGTAGACGTGAGTGGCTAGAGAAAGGCAGGTATGGTCTCGTGAGCTCCCGATTTTAACCAAGAGATCCAATGCAGATATACAGTTTTAAAGGACAGAGCTCTGCTGTGTATAAGAAACTGGAATGCTCTAGAGTTCTCTTTTATTGTACAGTCTATTCAGAAAAAGGTAGGAAGAGATAAGTATGGGTGAAAGGAAGAAGCTCACAAAACTCTGCAATGTGATAGCTTAGTAAGATCTTCTAAATGGAAATAAATGGACTTCTCTCATTGCAAACAGCTATAGGGTAGAACACACTGATATAAAGCAAGGCACTGTGCTTCCACAGACTTATTAACATTTCTGGTTTGTCATCAGTAATGACTTCATATTTTGAAAGTTTACCAAAAAATAAAAACAAAGGAAAAACAAAACATGAAAATGCAAGAAATTGTAAAAATAATATTAACAAAGCCTTGAAAACTGAAATTTCTATCATGACAACTGATGTTGTATCAAAGTTGTGCCATTAAATAGTCTTTGGCCACTATAGTAGGTTGGAAGACAGTCTGTCACAATTCCTTTCGGATTTTAAGCAGTATGGCCTATCTTTTGTGAGTGAAAGAATCAACACATATTTTTATTTACAAGTACTTCTCTGAATTTACTGCCACTAAGAAACCTTTAATGACTTTTCTCCCCATTTTTTTCTGTTCTCTTGCATCTCCATCCTTTCAAAGACTCAGATATGTAGCAAAATCAACCTGAATCACAGCTTACCTTCTAGGATGAATTTTTAGAGAACTCATCTATACTGAAACCATTAAAAGCCTGTGACCAAAACAGAGTACTTTAAAAGCGAATATGGCATCTTTAGTGCTATAGCAATTAAAATTAAAGGTGTGAAGTTTGAGGAAACCAGCTGTCTTCCTCTTTCTGTATTTCATGCAACTACAGAAATGAAGTAGATGAGGTTCACCCTTCAAGACTGAGGAAGGGTCCACTGCCTAATTGAAAATACCCAGTAGATGTTTTAGACTACATCTTTGTAAATGAAGAAAGGCTTTGGCATTCAAACCATAACTAACAGAGTTGGTGAAGGGAAATATACTTGGCAATCCTGTTGATTGCTTCTTATTCTTTTCTCCCTTTTCCAGTTCAACTCTTACTGAAACACTAACTGGCTGAGATAGTCACAGTGGGCAAACAGAAATCCTACAAACATGTGAGCTTCAGTCAAAGTACAATTTTCACTGTTCAAGACTCTCTTGTAAGTCTTCAGACATCAAAGGTCAGCTAGAAGTCTGACCTGTAAATGAAACCAGGAGATGAATATGATCTTTTTATTAGCAAGACAGTAGCCTTTAAAACTGTGATGGTGCCTTAGATTTCCTTAGTGCTCCCAGCTCTTGTATTAGGTGCTCAACAAGAGAATAACCCACATATGTCATTCTTGCCCCAAACATCTTATAACCAACTGGATATAGCAATAGATAAAGCAATAAAATATTCACAGGAAAACTCAGGCAGACCAGTGGTCAAACACAATAATAAAGCAGATGTATCCCACTGTTCATTTAGTAAGTGCACAGATTGGTTGAAACCTATGGCAGAGAAAACTAAGAACAGGTTATACAAACTACCCAGTGGAAGAGACCCACGTTTGAAAGCACAAATACACTTGATCTTCTGAGTTTGTGCAACAAAATGAAAATAGAAAACTCTATTGAAATATTTTATGAGAAATATACTCCTTTTTTCTGTCCAAAACTGAGAACCTTCATCTCACACAAAGAACTGAGTCATTACAGAGAAAAGGATTTCTAAAAATAAGTGAGCTGTCGGCTATAGCCAACAATCTCTGCAACTTACAGTTTCCTTAGAGGATACATTTTGTTGGATGAGTTTGTAGTTGTCCCTCTCATCTATGCAAGGGAGTTGCCTGCCCCTGAACTGTGCTGTCAAGTCAATCCTAAAAAAGCAGTGATGGAATCTATGGACATGCTGAAATCCTGGACACCAAGTAATTGTTTCAAACTTGTTGAAAGACAAATCGGTTTAAGATGTAAGAGAGATATGTGAAATTACATCCATCACGGTTTTGCTATAATTTTTATTTCTGATATCAATATTTAAAAGTATGAAAAAATGCAGTCATTAAATTTAATGTCAGGTATGTTTTATTGGGTGTTTTGAGGAGCAGGAGCGAGGAGGATAATTTTCGTAAAGACGATATACTGCCGTGAGTATGGGACCGCCACCTAGAAATGGAGATACTCCTCTCCATAATTCTGCATGTCCATGAGGAGGCTATGCTGGTCTGGGTGGGGCCCAGCCTCCCCTGCTGTGAGAGGGACTAACCTGGTCTATAGCCGTAGCTGCCTGAAAATGTTGTTGGTCAACATCCCAGGCAGGGGTCTTGTTTATTCTTTGAAAACCTAAATGTGTTTAGTTGCTCAAGAACGGCACCATCCCCCGACACCCCCTGTCCCTTCTCTTCACCACGGCTTTGTGACCACTCTCGGCCACCTTGCCTCTTGAACAGCACAAGGCAGATCATAGTGTGTTTAATCAACAAGATACAGCAGCAGACAGGCACAAAGCGCCCCCTGCTATCCTCAGGGACCCCTGGCCAACCTCCCACAGGCCTGGTGCCTCTGGCACAGGAGGTGCGAATAGTGGGGCCACACCTACCATGCCAGTGAGCAACACAGAGGGCAGAGAGGGGCGGGCACACCGCGCTTCAGAGGACTTCAGAGATTTCAATTGTACAGGAAAAAACTAGTGCTTGGTCCAAGTAACAAAGATTTTCTAAAGCTGCCCAAGTTGTCAGCTCTACCAGAGATTGTCACCAAAATACTATATTAAATTTTGTGGAAAGAAATGCATTTTCTCCTTCCAGGTCTGGTGGCCTTTTTAAGTTAGAGTCTAGTTAACTATTCTCTGTGTTAGTGCACTTTTTGCTGTTTTCTTTCTCTGAAATAGAAGTTGTTTTTCAGTTCCTGCATAATTCACAACGATACCACAATGACAAAACTTTAACAAAACCAAAATAAAACAAAATGGTGTTGTCCTTAATTTAGAATTAAATCAGGATGGCACAGATTTTATTTTCAAGGCAATACCAAATCGCAGGCTGCAATGTTAGAAAGCTCACATATTGTCAACATAAATGCCACAGTTCATTTTTCTTTCCTTAAATATTTGTCTACCAGGTAAGTGCTAGGTACGGTTTTCATCTCAGCACTGTTCCATCAACTCCAGATTACGAGTTCTTTACCAAAGCAATATCAAGCAATTCATCAATATAAAGAATATATTGGCTCTCTGAAGAGTATCTGGCTCAAAAACAGATACTACACTACTATAAATTAAAATATGTAACTATGCCTATTCTACACTATCTACCAAGCTCTGTGAGGGATACAGGAAAGTTGAAAAGTTAATTTTTTTAAATAAATACTAGAGATGAGCAAAATCTTTAGAGATTATCAAACAGGGTTATATTAACTGAAGTCTGGTATAGACCAATTCCAGCCCCACTCAAAGTGAGAGAATCTACTCAAAGTGGGAGAATCTAGTGCCCACATACACACAAGCACACAGAGGGGCTGAGCCCAGTCACATTACTTTGATTGGAAGTGTAATGGTCATAAACCTTACCACAAGAAAATTCTCATTTTCATCTCATCTTACACCATGCGTAATCTTACATGGTTTTTTTTCTGATCAGGATCTGTTTGATGATCCATCCAATTGTATAATACCAAATATAGAAAGAGAAATACATTCCAGCCAGGGAACCACATGGCAAAGAAGAGACTGGGGGCAAGAGACTTTCAAAAAAGAATTCCCAGAACGTTAAGTACAACAGTGGAAACAAGATTTCTCAAATCTGACTTGAAGCACATGCTTGGGGACAATTCAATTAGCTAAAGTAAACTTCCTTCCCTCCTTTCTTTTGTGAATATCCAGTGGTGGTTACATAGAGCAATCATAAGATTTTTTTTTTTTCTAGAACACTAATGGTAAGACTGTTATAGATTTATTAAACTTCTTTAAAAATCTTTTAAAAATATGTTAGAGGAAAATTATTTTTCTCACCTACTGTGTCCTACTTTGAATAAACCGCTCTTCTGAAAAGGATTTTCAGTTCACACTAAGAGAGTATTATATGAAACAGCAAGAATCAGAGCAGCATAAGGTGCACTCCTTCACACTAGATTTACTATTATGAAACAGGAGGAGGCAATACTGCAACTTGAGCAGTATGTTGTTCGGTCTTTTTAAGTGTATTAGGTCGAAATGAAAAACCTACTAGCACCTGTTGAGAGCTGCAGTCCTAAGCACTGAACAGTTTTATCAGTTATATGAAACTTTTTATTTTTTACAGAAATATCCAAGGTTACTTGCTCTCTTGTAATAAAATAGTAAGCCATATGAACTGCAAAATCAATTTTCGTATATTCATAAGCTGTGAATCCTGTCCAGGAGGCCATCTGCCAATACAGGAAAAATCAATGGTATTTCCAAGTAGCATCAAGTGCATGTTGTTTTTTTAATAAAACTGTGAAGCAAGAATTCTCACTTAACATATGTAAATCCAAAACAGTCTAGAATCTTATAAATATCTACTCAATATAGTGAACATGCATTAAAATATTTTGTGTTTATCACATTCTTTTTTTTTAATATTGACAAATATTATGCTGCTGTCTTGGTAACCTGAAAACTGGTTTAATTTGAAAGTCAGCTGGGCTGAGTCCTAGTGTTGTAATTCCTCAGCAGGTCCCTGTAGTGGCAGGAGCAGTACCTGCTTTTTACAATACAGCAGCAGCTGCAAACTCTGATCCAGCAATATGCAAAAGAAACTGGACAGCTATTTCTGAACTTCTCTAGCAGGTATTTTGCATCTACTCCAGACCAAAGGCAGCAGACAACAGGTAAGGACTTTGTAAGCTTATTCAACAAGCCATCAGCTGGCTGATGACTCTGCTGTCTTAAGAAAATTAATAACTATAGCCAATAAAAGAGCTTTTTTAAGTCTTTGTTATAGGCTCTATCCCCCTTTCTTCTTCTCCCTCTCCACATTTTGTAATTGGGAATCACCCTTTTTATTCAGATGAGTTATAAGTTAAAGAAGACTGTAATAGCCACAGTTATTGCCATACAAGATCACGGAATACTGATCTGATTTGGAAGGGACCCACAAGGACCATCAAGTCCAGCTCTTAAGTGAATGGCCCACATGGGGACCAAAGCCACAACCTGGGCATTGTTAGCACCATGCTCCAACCAACTGGGCTAACAGTTTGGGCTGCTACACATCTCCTGAAAGAGCCATTATCAACTGCCATGAAAGCTCAATTCATTTAACTGTATAATAAATTAGATTGGAAGAGATCCCTGGAAGTCATCCAGTCTGACCTCATGTACATATATTTGGTGTTTTCAGGAGATATCTTACTCTTCCTATGCCACTTGGGTGGTTTGTTAGACATGGAGAGAGGGAGTACAAATCTTCCTCCCAGAAAAGCTGAGAGACCCACTGGGCTTGAAGCTACTGTTCAGAGAACGGCTGACACCACAGTGCTGTGTGGCAGAGGAAAGGTCACAAAGATATGGTTGTCTTGACTAGCCACCCTCTTTAATGTTAACTATCCTTAAAATCTTATAGAGGCACTGTGAATTAGGTGCAAAGGTGTCCAGAATTTTTTATTTAGGTGAGCAGCATCTCAGCACTCATACACTGCTCTACTTGAAATCACTATTCCAGTCCTATGTGATTTTGACTTCATTAAATATGCATGTCTAAATTTGATTTTAATTTCATCTCCATTGTTCACTGTCACTCACCAAGATCTTCATCAAGCAACTGGCAAAGATTCAAATGGATCAACAATGCAACATTAATGACCATGAAAATATATTAGGTGCTTTTTATTGTGCTTCCAAGCTATTGACCTTTCAAGGCACATTTTAAATCTCATTTTCAATTGTTCTTATTATTATTTCCTCACTTATGTTTTAATTTCACCATACCACCTCTCTTTTTACCTCTCTTCTAAACATTATTAAAATGCATAAATTTAATAAAGGTGGAATGCCCCCTCCCCAAAAATTGGATTTTTTCAATCAGAAATAGCAGGCTGAGGGTATTATACTGAGAATCAGTTTCTTTTGTAGAAAGGACTTACGGAATAATGAAGTAATTGCCTTCACAGAAGCAAACAAGAGTTTCTAAAAATCTGAAAAAGTACAACTTATTTCCTCTATATAAGCCCTAAAGTTCAAGTGTTAGTAAAAGGCCTACCAGAATGGATATTCATGTTTTGAAGCACTAATATAATTTGTATTGATTCAGTCAATAAAATCCATTAATGAAATGGAAGGTTCACATGACTAATTAAATCAATAAAAGCAGTAATATTAATCCAGACTTGCATCAGTATCTAGAAGTCAGTATGATCATCTACGCCCAGATAGAAGTTAAGTAGCCAATAAAATGCCAGCACTACTCCTTGATGATTTAAATTACAATTCTTTGCTTCCCTTTTGTGTGCTTTTTCACTACTATGGTTAAGTGAACTGAAAATCAAAAGCACAATAGCTTTCCACCAATTAATATTTGTAACAATAACCTTGTTTTCAGTATACTTTACCTTGAAAGTAACTATTGAAATGAGATTATTTTATATGTGGCAATGTACATTTTGGTTTTGTGATGTTTGCACAAAGGCTTGTGTGGGATTAGTAAAATTTGGCACTTATGTACTACTTCAATCACTAATGAAAGTCAGGACTTTTCAACAGGAATCAAAAGTATGAATTAATAAACAAGAAATGTATTCATATGCTCACAGAAGGCAACTGCTTGCTTCAGAGACTACTATAAAACAGCTGCTTATTATCCAATTTCATATGTAAGGTATGTAGATGAAAAATAGTTCTTGCTACAGACAAATGTAATGACCCTACATCTGCAGATATACATTCTATATCAAATAGACCTTTGTTAGGTTTTAAGATTAAGTAGCAGCAAAATTATTTGGATATTTAAAAAATCTAATATTCCCAAGGTGGAAAGAGCACGGTTATGAAACTTAGGTCCTGATGACTATAAAGGAATTCACAGCAACTTGTGATCAAATTCCCAGGATTACTGTTCTGGCAAACTTCCAAGGATGTAATTGTTTTCTTGCTATTTGAAAATCCCTCAGGGTTTATCTCATATTATTTATTATTCATATTCTGCACAATTTAAATGTTTCATATATTCCAGTTTCACTTCCAAAAAAGACAGATTTCACTGGTTTGTAAGTAGTGTTCTTACAAACCTTACTCTTTTTTTCTAATTTTGCAATGTGTGCTGCAATTAATGAAAATATCGAGTAGAAATATTTTTTATGCTACAAACAATGCCCATAATTACCTAGTTTTTATCCACCATACTTAGCATTGGAATGTACCTCTGGAGCTACATCAGTTTCCGTTTTTTCAACAGTTACAACCTTTGTGGTTTCTCTGAACTTGAAATAAATCACCGAGACCCTCATCAGAAAAACTTGCTTACTTTTGTCCTGTCTCTCTGCCATAGTGAATCCTCATTAAAGGTAGGAAGAGTAGTGAAATCAGAGCTGTCACTTTGTCTGTGGGAAAATTTCCATTCATTTCACAGAGTTTTTGCTTACAGGTAAGATGTTTTCCAGGACTGAAAAAAAAGCTGGATCATGTGGAAATAATTATCTTAGAAAGCAAAATACCTGAAAAGCTTCTGAAAACCTGAGATAATAAAACATCATAGCACCAACCTCAATCCAGTCTGGAAACTGTTTGCAGGAAAGCAGGAGAGCCTTAAAAGTAAAGGTCAGTACAACAAGTACAATACCAGCTACTCGTGCTGGCAGAATGCTGATGTGAAATCTCAGATGTGAAATCTAATTCATTTCAGGTGATGGGCAAACTCAGGTGTCTGCATGGCATTTTAAATACCACCACTTTACATTTTTATAGTGTTTTAAATTATACAAGTAAGATGCAATAACAAAGATATACAGATTGTAATGAGCTACCTGTCTTGACCAGATACATTTCAATTGTATTAGCTGTGTCTGAAAGAAATTAATGTGCTTGTATGCAGAGACATAGTATTTCAAAAACTTGGGAAACTTTAGATAAGGGAGTGAAACTATGAGTCTGAATTCTCATGTCAGCTAACTAGTTCATGATGTGACATGAAGTTCAGCCAGCATCTGAAGGCTGCAGCACAGACACACTGTACCACTGCGAAATATTTGCTCAGCTTGTCAGAAGTGTAATTCACTTGAGTCTCACTCAAAAATGCCCTTGTGTTTCAACAAGTATGATGATGTGACACAGTAATGAAGATGGTGATGGCTTAGATAGAATGGAGTGCCTTAAGTCTATTTAGCTGTGGCCTATGGGATAGGATGAGCTTTCTATTGACAGGACAGTAAAATACTTTTTTTTTTCCTCTAGCATATAGTAACTGATAAGCTAAAAATCCTTCATTTCTGACTCACTGAAATTCTTAGACACTGTGTTAAATACATTCCAACTCAAAATACTAACGTATTCTCTCAGGTACCTCTTGTAATCCATATTTGCTGAATAAAAGCCTTCCAAGTTGAACAGCTGAGTCTACATTCATAGCTTTTTCTTCCCCTCCTGGTGCCCTACATGACCAAGCTAGCATGAAGTACAGAATATCGATTAGAAGTGTACTATGGATTCCTTGCGCTGCAAGTTAAATTACCGTATACTGTATATTTTTAATTTCCCACATATAACAATAAACATGATTGATTCTTCAATTTCAGGGCATCGTTTTGGCAATTAAGAAAATAAATACCCTTTCCATGTGCAGCTCGCTTTTTTTCTAAATAAATGTCTGCAGTGTATTAGTTCATGTGTGACAGAAAAATAACTACCTACCCCTCTCCCTGTAGGCCTCATTCAATTTTCTATTTCTTTTTTTTTTATTTATTTAGGACCTGCCATTCATTTTCACACCTAACAGTAAAAACCTCAGGACGTGGTTGTTGTGAAGAGGATTATCTTTCAGATCAATGCTGAAATTGATTCCAAACCACGCTATTTATCAGCCTGCAGCTAAAGCACTAGGAGTCAGGAAATATTTCCTCTCCTTCAAATCCATTCTTATTCTGCTGTTGGAAAATCACAATACTGTGGTCTCCACTAATACACACTACTTCTATTCCTTGCACATGTGGAATATCAATGTCAAACAGACTACGTGTTTATTTGCATGATCAAATTCAGTTCAGAATGAAACGGATTAAGGAAAGAGTGCACTTTTTTGCACTACTGCTGAGCAGTTGCTGATGCTAACTAGGAATATAGCCTTACTATGATATCTGACATTAATGACTCTCCTCTGCATTTCACACAAAATACACTGTAGACTTTTATTAGCATCATATATATCATGATACAAGAAATATCCACTAAAAGCCTCTTTACAAAGCCACACTTAAATACTTGTCTTTTGTTGCTCAAGAAGAAAAGAAAAGAAAAGAAAAGAAAAGAAAAGAAAAGAAAAGAAAAGAAAAGAAAAAAAGAAGAAAAGAAAAAAGAAAAAGGCCCACTACATTGCATGAGTATATACACAAACTACAGAAAATTCAAACTAAGAGATTCACTAAACTATCTAGGCATAATACAACAGTCATGCAGATACGCAAGGTCAAATCAGTTAAACTCTATCCTGCTTCTCTGATTAACAATCTTCGTGATGAACAATTAGGGACAATCTGATGAATGGTGAAAGTTAATGAGTCTTTCAATTTATTTCAGGAACCATATTAAGTCTTTATTTGTTTGAGACTGTGGCAACACTGTTAGCTCATTATGACATTACTTATATTGTAATTTAATACTGTCTGAAAGTCCAGGACAAAGCCTGTGGTGAAGCTTAAACTAATGTAATACATAAGCTTCGAATAAATAAAAATTATACTGCAATTTACAATACGTAAAGATACACAAACTGTACATAAAGTAATGTCAAATAACATTAACATACAATGAATATAAAGATGATAATAAGTAGTTAGATCAAGCAACACTGGTTTTTTCTCACTTTGTTCCTTTTACAAGAGAGAATCTGCAGTTTGTGACTAAGATTCTAGAGTTTCAATGGCTCTGCCAATTGTCTCAATGGCAGAATGGGGATGTTTCAAATTCCACTAGACATGCAAGCTGAAAATTGTTAAAGAAAGATTTAATTAATGAAAGCTTAATATTAAATAAATTGGGCTAAGTTTAAAGTGGGTACTAAATTCATATTTTTAAAATTCAGACAGCAAATTAAATATCCATTGCCAAAGACCTCAGAAATATTTAGAGGAGTTTTTCTGAGAGCAACAACCTTGCTAGAAGTTTGTTGAAATAATGAAAGTAAAATAATAGCTAATTTTGATCATTCAAGACATAACACTTAACATTTTTGTGGCAGACTTAAACTCTATTTTAGTATAGTTCCTAATTAATCTTTAGGATACATGTAAGTTGTTTTCATCAATTATCAGATGATTATAGATGTGCTTTGATAACTAAAGATATCCCTAAACTATTTTTAGAAAGGGTGACTGACAGAACTAATCCCCTACTTTCTTGCTTGAACTTCAACACTGGGTAGAAGATGTAACTTTGAAGATGTGCCCCTGATTAAGCAAGACAAACATTGCAGTTCTCCTCTGATGCTGGGGGTGAACCTTGAGGCTTATGTCACTGCTATGCACTATTCATAATTTTATAAAAACCAACGTACGTCTACCACAAAAAACCACCCCAAATTTACCCAAATTAATTACTGACATGCAATTCAATAAAAGTAATGACCTGCAAGGACACAAAGATAGTAAGTGCATGAACCTTTTACAGCCTACTATCAAGATTCATATTGAGCTTGGAAAAAGAGCAAACACTACATAATAACAAATTTTGAACTATTTAGCAATCAAATCACTTCATAGGTGCACTAAGGGACTATGAAACCTCTTACTATTAGACAACTCAGTAAATTTTTCCGCATGATCACATTTTTCTTTATATCATAATTATTTTTCTTTATCTTTTTAATTGAAATTGCTCCAAATCAAAATGTTCAGAAAAGTAAATCTGTAAAAACAAGACCTTGAGCTTTGGGCTTTCCACCTTCAATTTCAGTTTCTTATACGTACTATTAATCTCAAAATAGAAGGAAAAAGAAAGCCACACTTTTCATAAAATTCTGTTCTTCCAGAAACATATGCAGCACAAGAAGCCTGGTGCATTTACTCATATTTAGAACAGCAAAGCACTCAGAAAGATGGAAGTTTGCAATTTTTTATGACTGGTGTTGAACGTACAAGCACTTATTTTAAGTATGATCAATAAACCCCAAAATTCCTAACAACACTTTGTGTTATTCATGAATTATTTTGACATTTTCGTAGAAAAATATGAAGAACAATGTTTTCATAGTTCACAGAAATTCATTTGTGTAAATGAAAGAAAATCATATTGCAAGGGGTTTTATTTTTAGTAGAAGTGAAAAATTATACACTGTGTCTACTAATAGAAAATAAACCAAACTGAAAATAAGTCTTATCACACATATACACAGAATGATTGGAAATTCATATTGAGAATTGTAGCATTTAATTTCTAAGATAATACTCTGAAAGCAGCTCTCAACATTTCACCAAACCACTAAAAATATACTTATTTATGTTAAAAATACAAAATTAGTGTTTTGTACGGATGGGTTTGCTTTAGAAACTGCCTTTTAACTATCTTAACTGTGTCTTGAGCACATCACTAAAGAGCTATCACTAAAACAGGCTGATTAGTGGGAAAATGTTGGATGAAATGGCAGTATTATTATACAGTAGATTCTTAGCAACAAAACCTCTTAGGAAATTATTCTACTGATTTACACCACTGTGACTAGGGTGTAAGCCTTTTACTTTTGGAATAATAGGCTACTGTTGGTTACTTTTTATCACATTAAGCAATTATTTCCCACTATAATTCTTGACTCATTGGTCTGTCTGTTTATTTCTAATACAGATATAAAGAAACATTGATAAATGTGATCTTACAGCTACATATCACATTTAATAAAATCCCATTAGTCAAGGAAAATGCATCAGTTAAGAAATTATCAGAAACCCACAATGTCTCAGTAACTTTATAACTTAATTTGAGTTAGGGTTGAATCCCTTACTCTGGCTTTCAGGGTATAGCTGAAGGCTGAAAATGACTCTTTTTAATTACATGTAAAACAAAAAATTGTTGTTGGTACTCACAGATTATTTCCTTTGTCTATGTCTATAGACATAGAAATTATAATTTCCAAATTAAGGTGCAACACAATGATCAAGATCCTGGACTTAGGGTATTTGGATTCTACAAGTTGCCACAGTAGTGCTTTGTGATCTGAGCAATATTTCATAATTTATATTGAAATCCCTATTCCCATTGGTGTGGTGACATAGAATATCACAATATCTAAATTTAAGGCACCTGATCCCAACAGGGAATTTATCATCGAGGTAAGCATGCAAATGACCTATATAATAGACACGGAGAGCGTGCTGTCCTTGCGTAATGCAATGGCATTCAGATGCAAGAGCTACCAGTGAATAAAAGGTTTCCAGCCTTGAAACCAAACAAAACTGTGTCAATGTATCAGTTCACCAGAACTGAACAGTTCTGGAAAGTGCTGGGTTAATTGGCTAAGCACTGAGATGAGCCACTGAAGGCGTGCAATTTCCAGAATATGAGCTAGGATCCTGCACTCAGTGCTGAACTGGAGCAAGCAGAATATCTTTACACAGTGCTGCACTGCATGACATTGGCAGGTTTAGAAACAGGAGGAAAGGGTGTTCTCCAGAGGTTAGGTTTCTACAACAGACCTGCAGATAAATGATTAAAGGAGATTTGGCTTGTTACCTTTTTATTTAAATGACTGAAAAATTATGCCTCTAGGTGTAGACAACCAGCTTAGTCTGCTTTGCAGCTGAATATGAAAAACATATACAATTAATACCTTGGAAAACACTCATCAAAGATCTAGGATACTATGATTAGATCTCCATCCACCTGAATTAATTTAAATTTATGTTTCCCATATCCCATCGTTCCTTAATCACTTTATGCTTGGTTCCTTAATCACCAAGTGAAAAATTCATGCCACTCTTAGCCTGTTTACCTCAGGTACATCCTTGTGAGTGAAGACACAAAAGTCTACAGAGAAAAGGAAAAAGGCATTGTGATTTAGTATCTCAATGAATTAGGTCATGCACCTGAGAACACAGGTGAATGGAGGCCAGAATTATTGGAGAGCTTTGGTTTTAACGTTTAGCGGTCTTTACATAACATACACAAATAGCACTTAGAACAGAATCTGCTATTTCTGGTTGTGCTGTGTCCTTTCTTCCTTAGGAGAAGGGAGGGAAGATGAGTCTCTGCCATGACAATCTCATCTTGACTCCAGTGGCCCAGAAGTGGTCAATCCTCTAAAAGGTTAGTGTGTTCACTGCTACAGACTGAAGCATGTTTACAAGCAGGGTTATTGATTAAATGCTGTGACCTCCACGTTACAATATAAATGGTGGACTGAACAATTACTGTGACTGACATGCTGAAATATGTTTATGTTACTGCATGCATCAGGCACAGTCTAAGGACTTTTGCTGCTCTAGAGTGGAATATCTGGTTTATGAACTACAAAACAGGTTTAGATATGACATAGGGGCATACAGATAATGACCCTACAGCATCCCTAGGTGGTGAGTACTTTGAGAATGTTCAGTTGCAGATGTGGAAGCTTGTAAACAATTTAACTGTCAGAAAACAAGATACTAGCCCACATTGATGGATCACATACTTAGATTTGACATATGATTTGTCCTTTGTTCCAGGACAGGACCTAATACTAGGTACTGGCTACTCATGGGTGTTATTGTTTGAACTTTTTATGGCAGTGATTAGATAGATACACAGACAGATAGAGATGTTGACAGCGCAGCGCTATTAAGTGCAGGTGATGCTCAGCCCTGCTCCTCTCACTTTCCTGCGGCAAGCTCTTCACAGCAAAGACTCCTCTTCTGCCTGTGTTTAGGGCCACTGATTCTGCTCCAGTTCTCTGGAAGCGAAACCCTTTCCTTAAATGCTGCCCTCTCTCTTATCCTGATCTATTTCTAAAATGTCTTTAATTTTTTTAAGAACACTAAAACCCAGTGTTCTTTATAAATCAGAAAAAGTAACCTGTAAACATATTCATGTTTAACCAATGAAAGTACAAATCTGTCCTCACCACGATGAAAAAAGTTTTGCCTTTTGACACCGAGCATTTTGTACTAGCTTTCTGTTTTCTTTTTCTTCCTCAATCTTCCCATTTGTTTCTTGGGTGGGTTTTTTTGATCCACTGGTCTTTTTTCATGCCATTACTGTGCTTTAGAACGCTTTCTTAGGTCTCAAATGACTGCCATCTTTTCATCTACTGCTGGATATACTTACAAATCTGTTTTTTGGTATCTGTCAGATTACTTTTTAAAAATGGTTATCCTTACATACATCTGCAAAGAGTAAGCCTTCATTCAGTCAATGATAGGCAATCCAATTGTAAAAGTCAAACTTGCACCTAATGCTGAAAGAAGTTGCATTAAGCTTGTTTCTTTCTCAAATGGAGTGCCTCAGCATAATGTTGATCACACCAAAAATTATCCCAGTAAAATTCACTGCCCTAAGCCACCTCTGTAAGTGCAGATGCTTCTTCTCTTTTCAGTGACCAAAATAAAATTAAAAGATTAATTTCCCCAGTGCATTGCTATACGTATCTAGCTGTGTCTTGCAGTTGCTTTCAGTGGGGTTACACCAGAGTTAAACTGAAGCAATGCAGTGCTTAATCAACCCTAATATATGCCCCTGATAGCTTTATGTTTTATTCCAGCCCATTAACAGGCTATCTGCTACAACAGGGCAAGAAGATCATTATGCCTTAATGAGGTGATTAAAAACAAAAAATATGCAGTTGTTGCAAAATATTAGAATGGACTCCAGGAAACACCAGCAATATTTAATGTACTGTTTTAATACTTTATTTGTTGTTAACTATAAAGTCTTCAAACTTCAATTATGTAGTTGTAAATTATCTATGATATAAATATTCCTCATGTTAAAGCACTCACTGGTACTTTCAAATGTTGGAACTAATTTTAGAATTAATTACAGGTGTTGTTCTGATATTATTTTTATGGTGCAATACTACATATTCAGGTTATTAATCTGTGTTTCCCAATGTATTGCATTACAGGAAGCACTATAAATAAGGTTGTGCTCAAATTTAAACTTTGTACCATTTTTTACCTGGTAACAGATATGCTAGACGTTTCAAAAACATTTCAAAACCAATGCTTACAATGATACAGCTTTTGAAAGTGTTAACCTGAAAGACCACATATCCAAAGCCACTCAGGTACTACCTGAGCAGAAGACTAATGATACTTCCAAGACAAGCTGTCTCCCTGTCCCCTAAAATTTGATAGAATGGCATTAATTCTGCTACATTCAATTTTGCCAGCCCAAGGACTTCTGTAGTGTTAATTTCAGTGTCCTTAATGTCTTCCTGAAGAAAACAAATGACAAACCACAAGACCTAAATTAACTCAATTATTTTGTATGAGGTGCCATTTAACTGAAAGGTTTATTTATTCTGTAAGTTAGAGTATGAAAGACCTGAAACTAAAATGTAGTGAATTTATGAATTTAGACACCACACACATAATAAAGAAATTATAAAAGTAAGTTTGTGGCAGAAAGAAATCTACTGAAGGTACTTTCTGACTATTTGTAAAGTAACTAACATCATTTTGTAAATTGAAAACTGTGTCTGTACATGTAGGTGTATATATAACTCTATATGCGCATATGCCTCCTCTGTCATTCTGCTTACTTTTAGATGTGGACTGACCTTAAATAATACTGTAAAGAGATACTGTATGACCTATTTTCTCAACATCTTTGGCTAGAGCTCTCTGCAGGGATGGGAGGGATCATTTTTTTGCCTGAAGAAAGCTGTCCTTACAGACCTGATATTTTCCTGGCTTCATTTACCCTTCAGAGCTGCTTCCCATGGGACCCAAACTACAGTTTCTTGAATAAAAATCTTCACTCTGCTGTCCTCCTTCCCCGCTCCTTCCAGGACCTTGAACTCCATTTCATGGTCACAACATCCAAGGCTGTTAACCATTACCACGTTTTCCCACAAGTATTTCTTTACTCTTTAGTAAAGAATAGCAGGATCCGGCTGTGTATCACACCTGCTTGACCCATCCAGAACCACACCAAAAAGTTATTCCCAAAACCTATCAGAAGCCTTCATGACCAGAAGGTTCAAAATCTATCAGGAGGGGTGAGGAGGAAAGAGTGAGGACTGACAAATAAATTGAAGGTGATCTTGAAAAAGCCTCACTTCCCTAGAAAATTGGTTTAATTAGCCATACAGAGAAATTTTACCTAGTGCTACCAATGGAAGAGTAAAGCATATGGACCTCTTTTAGCCCTACCAAGAATCCTGTAGATTCAAATGCTAAGCAGACAATATATTGTCTGCTTTACACAATCTCAACATTAAGTGGCAACTTAGCAGCACTAAACCACAAATGAAAGGGACATAAAATATAAAGTGGGTCTTTCAAAATGGAGTTCAACAGGAAAGCTATCAAACTGTCACTTTGTTTTATGGCCATATACAGGCCATAACACAGTGTTTTAGTTTAGAAACTCACAATTCATTACACTCTTTCAGAAGTGACCTTAGAAACTATTCTACAGATATACTGGGTATCCTTATTATCCAAAATAAAAGGGAAGGAAAAAAAAGGGCCTAATTTTCCAGGATCTAGTGGCCCAGTCAAAACTTCCCCATCCTGCTCCCAGTATCACATTTTAAGAACTTACTGTCCTCTCTTCTTTACCCATTCAGCATTTGAATTTGAACAGTGTGTTCACAAACTGAAAACTCTGTCTATGCAATGATAATTAAAAGATGCTATGCAAACATGAAATACATTTTGAATAATATAAAAGAAATCAAATTTTATTTTTGTTATGTTAAATAAATGTTCTCCTAGAGTTAGGAATCTAATTAAAAACAAATCATTCTGGAGGGAAGTTTTATTGCAGACATATATCCCCTAGTTTCATTACAAAAGTGCTGACATATATCTTTGACATCATGAATACAAGATTGTATTTTTTATATATTTCCAAATTCTGGATGGATACATTTTTTCTCTTTACCTTCCTCTCCTCTCAAGGAAAAATTAATTAGTTGTCTATCACTAAGATATGTATCTTATTTTTTATGTTCTGTGACTACTATATTCTACTATGAGCTACAGAATATTGAACCTCTAATATTCACCTGAATAAACAGTATAATAATTTTTCCACTACTCTTGAAAGTGATCTGAATTAACTTGGTAGAAGTCTCAGTGGGATAAAGGCTGATTGATACTAGGAAATGGTTATGATTTTTCTTTTTTTGGTTTAGAATGTACCATACCACAATAGTGAAGGACCTAGAAAATGTGTGTATTTATTTTTTGTCAACTCCGCTTAACAGCATACATTCCAACACAACTGATGAGAGCAGTCTTTGATGTGAATAGAACTACAATCGGAAGTAGTTCTTCAGGAAAAACTACTTGCAACTGGACTGCATATACCCTGAGACTCTCAGTGGAGGATCCCCACTGATCTCAGCTAGAGAATTCTGGCAGATGATGGAATATCATCAGTCTGAAAAATTCCAGATCACTCCATTTTATAACTAAACCCATGAACTCCAGTCAGAAAACTAAATCAACAAATACTAGGAACAGAGGTTAGCTATAGTGACTTTGCCAAATTACTACGTTCTGTATTGAGCATAGCTCAGGGCAAGTGCTTAGTACAATTTCAAAGACATACAGGATCTGTATTTAAACGCAAAGGCTGCAATATCCTGATTTAATACTTCTTCCTTGCTGCTACAACCTGGCTACTGTTTTAGCTAGCTGTTAAACCAGTTGTGTGACAGTTCAAATTGGGGAAAAAAAAGAGCAGTTGAAAGTTTTAGGTGCAAGATGGTATTTGTGCTTATGAAAAGTTCCCTCAGTGTTAGAGACTTGTCCATACAGACAGAATCAATTTGTCCATTGCTGGTTTGTCTACTTGAAATTTGAGAATGAGTCACCTGAAGAGTCATGTTTTTACTGTGCCTCAGTGATGCCCTGACCCTGAAAAAGATATACATCTGAATTGTCATCCAATGAGACAGAAAGAATACTATTATTTAATTTTTATTTTTCCCATGTCGTAAGAAAATATACATAGACTTGGGAACCACTTAAAATCTCTAACACCTGTTTGCTGTTGCCAGATGGCACAGTTCTCCTGAAGCCAACAAACTCTGCCTGATTCACAGAAGTTGAGAACAATCTGCTTCTGGTAAAAGGTATCTCTTTCATTGATAAAGGAGCATCAATTTTCTCAGCTCTCTAGACCAAATGGAAGAATAACCAAGCATACTTTACAACTAATGCTTAAGAGGAAGTAAAAAAACCAAACCAAACAAACAACTCCAATCCCTTCCTTCCTTGTTTATGTAGAGGTATGTTAATTTTTTTCCAGAAAATACTGCTGATATCTGAATGGCTCTAATGATGTATGCTGGTAATAGTAACACAGCCATCACAGCAATAGACCTTAGGAAACATAAACTCTCAAACTTTTATACCACAAGTAAGAATTCAATGTGAGCTTGTAAATTAATGAATGTTAAGGCAGGCTTAACAGAAATATAATTCATGAAAATGAAATAAGGGCTGGTTTATTATTCTTTTAAAAGGCTACAATAATTTAATAACCAGAGTGCATTCATCAGAACTAGAATTTGACAGACCTATAGACGTTTTCAACCCTAATAGATCAAATTAATCATAAAACACATTCTATTTTCTGCCCAGCTTCCTTCTGTTAATCTACTTGTTAGTCTTAAATCCTGAACACCAATGTAAATTCTGAGCATGTAAGAGCCATAAAAATTATTAACATGATCTGACATCCCTGCTTACTTACTTTTTCTATTTTGCTAAACACAAAGATTATATTTATGAAAAAAAGTCCCAAGGCAGTGACAATATTAGATAAATTACTGAAAATGATGAGTGATTTCATAATTAACTACAGTATAGAAATAAATAAGTCTCAAGAATAAGTTTCAAGAATAAGTCTCAAGAGCAAATGAGAGTTGTTGAATTTCCTTTAACTGATTCAGGACAGACACTGGTAAACTAGGCAGTCTGACTGCTATTATCTTTAAATAAGAGAACACATTTGCAGTGAAGTGTGGATAAAAGAAATAATGAAATGTGGTAGCAATTATAAATTTACATTTCAGACCATTTATTTTAAAGGCTTAGTGACTTCACTGAAATCCAAATAATCCAATTTTTCCTACAGGTTTTGTGGGCAGCATTTTTTCAGATTTTTCCTGATTTTTTCTCAGATTAGGTTTTAGTGGCATCTATGACCATATCTGATAGATATTAAAGAAAGAGGAATACTATCACTGACAGATGACAAGGAAAGCAAACATTGTTGTTATAAAGAACCCAGCCAGCACTTTCATTGGCATTATGATCTTTGATCAGTTTACATCAACTATGGCTTTTTGCATCAGAGTTTTGGCTCCAAAGGAAAGAGAAAAGCTGAACAGATCCAAGATGTGCCTGCATTTGGATTGAGTTAGCGTACGCAGTTCACCTGCATCAATTTGTTTCGTTTTCTGTCTGTTTACTGTTCCCGTTCCTCTGTTTGCACTCAATAAATATGTTTAGTTAACTCTTCATTGCACTGCGTTGCATGACAAAATCTGGATGTGAGATCATTTACCAGTCTCTATTCTCAGTGACAATACAGAGCAAGATGAGACCACTTAAATTTACTTTCATTAAAGCACAGCTTCTGATATTTTTTACTTGATCGAGAGCAAAATCACAGCTTGGTCTTACTCATAGAATGAGACTGCTTGAATTCAAAGTAACAATTAGGCACACAAGTCTACATATGAAATAAATAGGTATTCTGTTCTATCACCTGGATGGAAACAAAATCTTTTGAAAACATGAGCAGAAATACTGCTACAAACCGAAATACAGAATATGGATTCTAATTCTAGGAAAAGGGGTGGATGTTTTCCATAGAATTTTCAGGAATAATAATAGTAGCAAACCTTTCTTGTTTTAAGAAAAGGGGAAGCAGCACAGAGTTGAGATTCAGGCCATTTGTATACCAAATCTGCTAGTAGCTTAATAAAATTAAAAATAAGAATTCTTAGATTTCATCTTGGGTGAGACAAAAATTAATGTATTTATTAAAAAAAAAAAGCACACCATTAAAGCACCTTTCCTTGCACTCACTTTGAAGCCATATGCTGCATTTATTCACAATTTCATTGAAGAATTCATGTTCTTGTAAACTCACAGAAACTTTGACATGAGCCAAGTACTCAGAATATAAAAGAATATGTCTTCAAATCACTAGTAAGAAATGAATACTAGCATTCATCATTAAGAAAAGAATAGTTATTCCTTTACTGGAAGTACTCTCCTGTCAAATAAAGAAGTTTTATACTATCACAGTAAAATGATGGATCTGAAAAACTAGCTGACCACAATGAATTATGATGAATATTATTTAATATTAGACTCTACAATTTAAATAGCAACCTGTTTTCAGCACAGAATCACTAAGAATATTAAAAAGCATACTTCCAAAAGAACATACTTTCTTGAGTGAAATATTTCATGTTTGGCTTTATGATTCTTTAATGTCAAGCAACCTTTGAAACAGCAAACAGTATTTTAGCGGTAATTATATCTGCTTAGCATTAAGTTTTTGAGAAAGATATGTTGGGAAAAATTGGTAAATTTTGAATTCCAAATAACAACTTGACAAAATAATGTATGAAAATAAGCACTGGATGCTAGTATATTTATAAACTGAGAAGAGTTATGCTGTGTTTTAATTTTGTTGTTGCTTTTCTATATACTCTCTTTGTTGCTTCAAGTAATTCAGACATATTTTCCCTTTTTATGGGGCAGAACATAGTTAGTGTCAGTAGTAATACATTGCTCCCTGAACTGCATGGTAATCAAAATATCTTTGTGGCTGTGGTCTACTAAATGAAAAGTAAATATTATCAACAGTTAAAATAATTTTCTATTTATTTTTTATTTGTATTGTTGGCTATGAAAGATAAAAATGTGTAAAAATCTGAAGATTTGCCTATAGGATGACAGCTAAGTTTTTTTTTTTACCTTTTTTTTTAATAAAGGACGGACCTATTTATGAAAGTAAAGGACCTTTATATATATATAGTATTTATATATATACTTATAAAAAGTAAAGGACTTATTTATAAAAGGTCTCCATCAGTTAAACCATGGATGCCTTGCTTTTAGTGTCACTGAGCAGAATGAAACCTTTACATCAGAGATTCAAGCAGTGGATTGCAACTTTGGCTACTCTTAATCTGAGCCAAACTAGAAGCAATGGACTGAAAGCAAACACTTCTGTAAACTCTTGTCTGCCTCTACCTTGTCAAATTTTAATATTAAGAAGAATATTGTAATAAAGTAGGAACACCAAAGGAGCAATAGCATTTCCACTGTAACACTTATTTCAGTTATCTGCTCCTTTGATTAGAAAACCTGTCTCTGGCCACAATTCAGTGAATAATTTGATTTCATAACCTCTATATGCATTTTTGCTTAATAGTGATACAAGTTTTCAAATGAAGCATTTCAAAATCCAGACAAAGACAAGCCAGAATGCATTTTTCCATTTTCAATCTTTTTTGTATTCTGAGAATACTCATCTACTTTTGCTTTTTTTCAAAGCAATTCAAACAATTGATTAGATTTGAAGGAGAAATGGGTATTATAAAAACTATGCTTTCAAAATAATGAAGTACATCACTTCTGAGATATTTCAATACTTATAAAACATAAAGAGCATCGATGCACTGTTTTGGCAGTTCCAATGCATTGGCTGTCATATTCAGATCGATGTTCTTTGTATTTGACAATGCTATATAGAAGATTTGTTTTAGCCTTTTCTATTAAGAACTGCAAACATCAAAAGCAGGAAGAGATTTTGAGGAAAAGAGAAAGCAACATTTATATATAACTTCGTGAACTTTAATTTTACAGATTTTTTTTTTCATTAAGTTATTAAATTACTAGACTGCTTGTATCCAGAGTTCCATAAATCTTATGTTGAAGATTATAAGTGAAGAATTTCAGACATGGCATACTGGTCAACATCCTGCTGTGATGCTGTTATGTTTGACTGATTTCTCTTCATTGCCTATTTGTGGAAAGTATTCCTGGTGTAGAATCATCCATAATAATTACCTTCCAAAAGACATTCAATAAAATTCTGTAATCAAATCTATTTTACTTGAATTGTTAAACTGTTATGGTTGCCTCCTGTACCCAAAGTTTTTAAAAAGAAAGCCTCATCTACCCTAAAGAGTGAAGTGAAATCTTAAGAATTTTTTCAGGCAAGGACCTCATGATGCTTCTCATATCAAGGATTCCACAATATAATTTAAAATAAAGATATCTAATTATAAAGAACATATTTTCATAAGATAAAAGTCTATGCTAATTCATTTCCCATATTTAAAGTTACATCACAGTCAGATAATTGTACTATTATCTTAAATACATTAGTCATGGACCTAACCATAAAACTATATTCTAATTTATGTGCTTTTGGGAAACTGAAGACCTGCACTTTATAGAAAGCCATGCCTCAATTTCAACATCATTCACCATATTCATCTGCTATTTCTTTCGTGCTCAGTGCAGCAGTGCAAACACATCTGCCATATATATTGTAAGGATTAATTTTCTCTCATTTGTAGGTGTAAACACCCCAAAGACAGCATTAATAGTTTTCTCATGGTGTATGTGTTGCACTATGATATCAAAGTATTCAAAATTATGGAATAAAGAAAAGTAAACACTATAATTAAGTATTACCCTTTCTTGTGATCTCTGATTAATGAAGGGAAACAGATGGTGCCTCCAGAGACCCAGAAGTAGTTTCTGCGATTTTGTCATAACTTGCTCTAGATAAAGTTTAGTTATAGTTTTTCTTACAGCTGTCTTCTCATACTTCCTTACAGATGATATTTTTTCTCATGACAAATCCTCAGTATTTCCTTAAAATCAATTTGCAACTTCTAATAAAAATACTAGTTTTACCTCCTGTCCTGGTTTTGGCCAGAGCAGTGTTAATTTTTCCTCAGTAGCCATGAGGGGGCTGAGCCTGGAGCCATGTGGGTGTGTCTAGCTTGTTATTCTATAGCACCTCATGTCACTGTCAGGGGCAGAAGGAAGGGACTCTTGCTTCTGGGAAGAAGGGTGTGGCTTCGAGGGGAACAAAAGTGTGTTGGGGTAGGGAACCCATTGGCTGTTGTTCATTGTCTCAGGATTGCGCTGCATCAGTCAGTGAGCATTTTTTGAAAAGTAAATCACCCTCTCTTTGTACACTTTTGTTATTAATATTGTTGCTGTTTCTGTTAATTTTCTTATCTCATTGCTGTTTCCAGTAAATTGTTCTTCTCTCAGCCTGGGATCTCTGCCTTTTGTCTCCCACCGGAGGTGGGGAGGGGAGCGGCTTGTGGTTTTCTTTTTAGTGGTAGTATACTTTGGGGAGTGCCATTCGTAAAGCACAACATCTCCTTTTATTATACCTAGTATATAGTGTACATTTCTTAAATACTGTAGTATTTTTCCACCTTTTTTTTCAAGTTTTTAAGGATTTTTCTTCTCTGAAGTTAGAACACTGATCACAAATGTGTCCAAAACCTATGAAGTGTTTGCTAATGTGGAGTCTGGTTCTGAACTAAATCTAACTCACAGTCTGGGGGGAAAAGGTAAATAGCATAGAATAGATTGACAGTATAACATATCACATTACACTATTGATGTATTTCGGTTGTTTTATGACTACTATTTCCAGTCAGAATTACTCATGGTCTTATTACAGGTATACATTATGTAAGGTTAATCACAGACCTCACAGGCAGTGCAATTAACAAGATAAAATGTGCTATAAATGCAGGAGGGATATTTGTATGTAAATACCTAAATATACCTAAGATATCTGTAGGTAGATGCTGGCTGGATCTATTGGCTGGACGGCTGGGCCCACAGAGTCATAGTGAATGATGTTGCATCCGGTTGGCAGCCAGTCAATGGTGGTGTCCCCCAGGGGTCATTTCTGGGCCCAGTTCTGTTTAATATCTTTATTGATGCTCTGGATGAGGGGATCGAGTCTACCATCAGCAAATTTGCAGATGCCACCAAGCTGGGAGTGAGTGTCAATCATCTCCTGGAGGGTGGGAGGGCTCTGCAGAGGGACCTGGACAGGCTGGATCAATGGGCCAAATCCCAAGAGGTTTAACAAGGCCAAGTGCCGGGTCCTGCACTTCGGCCAAAACAGCCCTCTGCAGAGCTACAGGCTGGGGATAGAGTGGCTGGACACTGGCCAGGCAGAAAGGGACCTGGGAGTGCCCATTGATGGCAGACTGAACATGAGCCAGCAATGTGCCCAGGTGACCAAGAAGGCCAACGGCATCCTGGCCTGTATCAGGAATAGTGTGGCCAGCAGGACCAGGGCAGTGATTGTGCCCCTGTACTAAGCACTGGTTAAACCACACCTTGAGTGCTGTGTCCAGTTCTGGGCCCCTCAGTTTAGGAAGGATGTTGAGATGCTGGAGAGATGGGCACTAAGATGGATGAAGGGTCTGGAACACAAGTCCTATAAGGAGCGGCTGAGGGAGCTGAGGTTGTTCAGGCTGGAGAAAAGGACACTCAGGGGTGACCTCATCACTCTCTACAACTGAAAGGAGGTTGCAGCCAGGTGGAAATCGGTCTCTTCTCCCAGGCAACCAGCAACAGGACAAAAGGACACAGCATTATGCTCCGCCAGGGAAGGTTTAGGTTGGATATTAGGAAGAAGTTCTTCACAGAAGGGGTGATTGGGCATTGGAATGGGCTGCCCAGGGAGGCGGTGTGGTCACCGTCCCTGGAGGTGTCATAGAAAAGACTGGACATGGCCCTTAGTGCCGTGGTCTGGTTGACAAGGTGGTGTTAGTCCATAGGTTGGACTCAATGATCTCTAACGTCTTTTCCAAACTAGTTGATTGTGTGATTCTGTAGAGTCCCTTCTAATTTTAAGATTTTCATTCTTTATCAGCCTCTAAATAGTCACCAACACCTAACTTCAATCTACCACTGTTACCAACTCAAAGTGCCTGTTCCTTCCTCCCATGGTCAGGCTTTCTCCCATGTCTTCCCCTTTTTGTAAAAACATTGTCACTGAAATTCATCTAGCCTTATTTGCTTTTAAATTTCCCTTTAAGCTGTAATTTCACTGCAGTCCCTTACACGAGACTGTTACATGTTATCGGCTGAATAAGCACAGAGGTGAAATGGATCTGGATCCTCTGTTTTACCTTGAATGCACTCCTGTTTCCTTATCATCCACTCCCTTCCCATTTCTAACTCACTTCCACCTGTTGTGTCTTTCTGACCTGCAGATTGCAAACAGTATGGATTTGAGAGTTCACGTGCTCTCTCTCACATGCTCTCTCATCATAGCTTACAGTCAGGAACAAAAGTGATTCCAACTTTGGTTCCCATGTTCTCACTATTGCATATAAATGTATTATTAGTAGGAGTAGCAGTAGCAGTGACAATAATGGAGAAAGCATATGTACACACTTTAGGTCAGCTGACAAGAGTAAAATGTTTTAGCAAAAAAGGAATTCCTCCTCAAAGAGAGCTTAAATATAAAACATAAAATTAATAAACTCTTCTCAGCCATAACCCAGAACTAGCTAAAAAAAATCCAAACAATATTCTGATTTTTTTTTGTACGTACTCTCTCTTGTCACTCTTGGCTCCTTTCCTTCTTGAGTATGCAATGACTCTTGGGAATGGAAAAATGGCAGGGGGGGAGGTGGTTAATACTTTTTTTTCTCTACTAGACTACTCTAATCTTAACTTTGAGCGCCTGCAATCTTTTAGGAGCAGAGATCTAATTCTTTGTCAGTCATCATCATCTAGTAAAACATTCACTCCATCACCACATATATAAATGTATGTATGCATGTAATAGGCAAAGTGCTGGGTCCTGCACTTGGGTAACAACCACCCCATGCAGAACTACAGGCTGGGAGATGAGTGGCTGGAAATCTGCCTGGCAGAAAAGGACTTGAGAGTGGTGGTCAACAGCCACTGACCATGACACAGCATGTGCCCAGGTGGCCAAGGCCAATGACACCCGGCTTGGATTAGAAATGGTGTGGCCAGCAAGACCAGATTGTGCCCCTCAGCACTGGTGAAGCCACATCTCAAATCTTGTGTCCAGTTCTGGGCCCCTCACTACAAGGGGTGCTGGAGTGTGTGCAGAGAAGAGCAGCTGCTGAAAGGTCTGGAGTACAAGTCTGGTGAGGAGTGGCTGAGGGAACTGAGGTTGTTTAGCCTGGAGAAAAGGAGGCTCAGGGGAGACCTTATCACTCTCCAAAACTGACAGGAGATTGTAGCCAGGTGGGTGTTGACCTTTTCTTCCAGGTAATAAGGGACAGTACGAGAGGAAATGGCCTCAAGTTACATCAGGAGAGGTTTATATAAGGTATTAGGAAAAATTTCTTCACTGAAAGGGTGTTCAGGCATTGGAACAGGCTGCTCAGGGAAGTGGTAGACTCAACATCCCCGAAAATGTTAAAAAAACATGTAGGTATACCACTTGGGGACATGGTTTAGTGGTGGACTTGGCAGTGCTAATTTAACAGGTGGACTCAATGATCCTAGAGGTCTTTTTCAATCTAAACAATTCTATTAATCTGTGTAAACACAATTGTGCAGCTGTTAGTGAAGCAAGTAAATATTTTCAACCAAAACTCTATCAGTATGGTTGCTGCTCTGCTATTAGTATACAAGTCATAGAAATTAATTAATTCCACACACACAAAATACAATTGTTTCTTCTTTAATAATCAAGAAGTTTAACTGAAAGTATTCAATGAAATGTAGGGTTCAAGACAGCATCAAATGTCCCTGTATTAATTTGTTAGGCATTTTATTGAATTGTAGGTACTATTATGACAGTATAATTTAATTTCAGTGTGTCACTCCATAAGTTTTGTTGACATTTTCTTGCACAGAAAACAGAGGGTTCATTCTACATGTTAGTAACTACACAGTAGCTCTCATCAAGTAAAATTCAAATTTTCCCTGATGTCTAAGAAATGCTACTTTATGCAAGTTTGTTTTTTTCTTGTACAATTATCTTACTACCCATAAAAAAGATTCCATTATTTCACAGATTTTATTAGCTGAGACCTGATAAATTAGTTTTCTCCTCTTAAGAAATACAGTAACAGCAGAGAGTATAATAATGGCAGTATTCAGAGAGGCCATAAAATGAAAACATTCCTTATAGTAAATGATCATGTGGTCTCTAAATTAGAGCATGCTGCTTTTAAACAGAACTGTTTAGTAGAATAAATTTAAAACATGAAACACTTCATTTCACATCTACAGGTTTCTATTTTATTATATTTTTCATTCACAGTAAGTTGCAAATCCTTCAGACTTCCAGCAGAATCTAATGACTATCTGGAAATGCTGTGTAGCTGAAACTTCAAAAAACCACTCAGAGCCTGTCCTTCCTTGGCAAAATACAAAGATGTCTTTCAACAAGTATTTTTATTGTGACAAATGTTTTAAATTCCTTTTCAGTCAGTTACATCAGTGTTTCTCCAGGCATAAGATTAACAAAGCAGAAGAGTAGCTGCCATCAAGTATTAAAGTCGCTTTTTAAAGATACTAGTAGGTGAACTCATCAGCACAAACTGATCTGACATGCTTGAAGTACTTGCATTCACACGTGGAAAAGGCATCTCTTGGAAGTTTAATCATATGGAGATCCCAACTGGGCATCTGCTGAGAACGAAGATCTAGCGGCCGTGCTGTCTGGGACTAGCTAAATGAAAGAGGAAACAGGGTAGAAGCCCATGTGTTGAAAATAAATTGGAGCTGGTTTCTTAAGCTAGGGAATAAGAAACAGAACAATATTTCTAAAAGTATATTCTGAAAATTGGTAATGCAAAAATTATGTATTACAGGACTAGTATAAAATAAGGAAGTTAGAATTTTTCAGATAAACTTTATTTTCTGTTGATGTTGAATTTAAACTCCTATTTTCTCTTTAATTTCTTCTCTTTCTTATTTAGCTGTCCCTTATTATCCCATCCACACTTCATATTTTATTACATCTTTTGCTGACAGTCTCACTTCTTAACCTCTCTTTCATTAGCTTCCATGCTTCTTGTCTCTCATGCTATTCATTACATTAATTCATCTTTGCTCTTATCTCCACAGAGAGCTTGAGGACAATACTCACACAGCATTTGAATTCCAACTAAATCTAATAATAGATAAAATATGTTATTGCAACCGTAACTACACCTAGCGATGCTCATTTCAACAAAGATGAACACTGCCTTGTGTCTTCAACTCCTTTAGTGCATTATCCCTCTCTGTGCTCACTATAAATCCTGCCCAACAAGTGCTCTGGATCTAGGAGAGCGAAGATAAGCAAAAGCTGTGCTATGTATTTACCTTCTACTGCAGAGGAATGTTACCAGCTAGCAGATCAAGTGTTCCTGGACTCATAATGTCTCTACTACACGGGCTCCCTAGACGGGAAGCCCAAACTAGCTCCAAAACATGAAAGAGGACAGTCCTGTCAACATGTTGGCACCCAACGTACGTGGAGAACACTGTGCAACACAGCTCACCGGTGCACTCCGGCTCCTTGGGCCTCACACCATTCCATGACGGAGATCAGCCGAAAAAAAGTGTTTCCAGAACTGGCTATGTGATAGGATGTCTTGAAATCTCACTTAAAGCAGGCAGGTGGGTTTTTTTAAGCAGTAAGTAATGACTGAATGAGGAGAGCATGTCAACATCCGATGATGTGAGAGAGACCTGGTCCTGCAGTTATACATGCAGAGCTCATCTTCTGCTCCTATCCTGGCTCAGCTAAGATGCGGCTTCTTATATAACTAACCCGCAGATTTTGCAACAGCAAAGCTGACAAAAACCACCTAAATGCCCCCAGAGACCACATAAATACAAGACTCTATGAAATACACATAACAAGTGGATGATTGAGACACACTTCTTTCTCACTGCAATTATAGTAACACTGTTATGTGGCAGTGATCTATTCCTGTACATTCATTATCTCAATTGAAAGCATATATATTTTTCTGAAATTACACTTCTGCATTCCTCTTTAGCAATGAAGTTTATATTGCATTGCCTAAAACTCTAAAATTCCACTGTAAAATTGTGAATAATTGTAAAATTAAAATCTTGACATTATCATCATATATACAGATCTATGTCTCTAGTCAGTGCCAACATACCAGAACAAACATAAAATTCTGCTTCTACAGGTCTCCTGCTACCTATAATCAGACACAAGAATTAAATAACATCAGTTTTTCTACCCCCAGAAAAAAACCCCAGAAATAACCAAAACATATTTGTGTACTTATATTAATTTATAAATTACATGCTATTTTAGTATCAAATACATTGCATAAATAAAATAGTTATAATAATATCATCATAATAATAATAAGCAATAATAAGTAAAAGGCCTATTCTGTAACATTTTTTTTCAGAAAAGTAAGTAATGCATAATGCCTGACCATATGGTCTTTTTTTTGTCCTGTTGGCTAATTACCTACAAATTGCTGCACCAACTTTACTGCTGCTGGTTATTATTAACTGGAGTATGTTTCCTCCTGAGTATTGTTACTCTTTTCCACATTTTTTCAACCTCACCAGAGAAAACACATTTAGGATTCACAATACTTGGATGGATTGAATCGCAAAGGACACTTTCTACAACTGAATACTGTACAGATACCTCCCAAACAAAAAGATGACTGAACAAAAGCCACAGCCACATACACTGTGCTGCTTTAAAACTGGAAGTTGAAAGGACTGAAAACAGTCATATTTGCATCAGATTTTCTTTGGCTATGTAACAACAATGTAGCCCTGGGCATATACTCTGACATGCATTAAAATGATGCAATAATTATTTTAATTTTTTTAATACAGAAAATAATTAGCATTTTTTAATTATGCATTCTGTAGAAGCCATGTCTAATTTGGGCCATCTGATTCTAAGAGTGATTCCCTATCCACGTACTTGAATTTAAATCTTAATTATTGCTTTTGCAATATAAGAATTGTAACATAACTATCGATTATGGAAACTATGATCATTCATAGAACATGGTTGAGGCATTCTTGCCAACTAGACAAAAGTAAGAGAACAAGTAAAATTCTTTTTTAAGCACCCTGCAGCACAGAAAAGCCTTGAAGTTCCACTCTTTAATTAACAGTCAACTTTACAAATTCAGATCTAAAATTTCAACAGCTAAGAATAAATAACTTTGTCTAGCTCATTTATATTATACATACACTTTGTTTTTCTCCTTCATATATTTATATTGCTTAAGAAAGAAAACAATTTTCCAAGATCAACAGTTAGTCAGATTTTCTTCTAGTACTTGTCTCGTGAATATCAACACAAGCTTAGGGAAAAATAAATTTTAAAAAGCAGCTTTTAACGTGCTCTTAAACAAATGTTCACCAGTTGAAATTCCAGGTTTAGCTTCCCAAAACTAACTAGAAGGTAATGATTTCAAAAGTTTGCTTTAAATGATTCCCAAACAAGAGAATCTCAATACTTTATAACAAACTTTGTATTTCTACTGAGATAAATGCATTAGTCTTGTCCTGTAGATATGTGAATGCATCAAAATGATTCTCTGCGGTAAGATACTTCACATTTAAGACTATAATGAATATTTATGATACAAATCCTTGGTGTACAGAAAAATATATGTAGCTGTGAATTTAGCCTAACTTTTCCTTTCGTAATTCGTGCAAATTGAAAAGTTTCAAATAAATTATAAAGCCAGTAATATCTTATTTTTACACAATTTCTTTTGTATAGTCATTTCAAGCTATCAGTTGACTGATGTGAAATTCAGTATCTACAAATATTTGTTCTTTTTTATTTCTAGTAAGAAACCTATAAATAGTAGGGTTAAATAAGGAATGCAAACTACCATGAGCAAACTACTAATTAAAATTCTACCTACTCATCACAGTGAGTAATGGACTTCATGGTTTCTTTGTCATATCTTCCAGT
Source organism: Atrichornis clamosus (assembly GCA_013400975.1). Taxonomy (NCBI): domain Eukaryota; kingdom Metazoa; phylum Chordata; class Aves; order Passeriformes; family Menuridae; genus Atrichornis; species Atrichornis clamosus. The sequence continues at coordinate 10,051 of WBMZ01013436.1, read as the reverse complement.
CAAGTAAAATTTCACCAACAATTTTGACACTACCTCTCATCAGTTCTTGACACTACCTCTCATCTGTTCCTTGTAGAGAGGGTGATGAGGTAGGGGCTGGATGAGCAGATGGTGAGGTGACTGAAAACCAGCTGAAGGGCCAGGCACAGAGGGTGGTGAAGGTGACTGAGCACCGGCACAGGGTGTCCAGAGAGGTTGTGAAGCCTCCATCCTTGGAGGTATTAAGAAGTTGTCTGGATGTGGTCCTAGGCAACCTGTTCTAGGTGACCCTCCTTGAGCAGGCAGGTTGGACAACACAACCTCCAGAGGTACTTTCCAACCTCGGTCATCCTGTGATTCTAATTCATTGTAACTAAAATTGTATCTGTCACACTTCTCCAAATATCACCTCCACAAACTTTAATTTAATCTGGCATCACATTACCTTTCACATCAAGTTCTTATACTTTACAACCATCAAGGCAAAGGTCTTTCTTCATTTTTGCTATTCCTTCTTATTTCCTGTATGTCTTCAGTATCTACTACTTGACAGAGGTGACCAGGAGACAGATTTTGCATCTCACAGAACTCTGAGATTTCATAAATATTCTGCTTGAAATTTTCAGACAACACAAAGAGGGAAGGAGGAAAGAAACACAAATAATAATGTGATCGTAAACACATTCATTTGATCCGGGAAATTCTAACAGTATTTAAGTTTGGAGTCTGCAAGAGGCAAAGAAGGGAACATTACACTCCTGTTTTTTTCTGGGATAGGGTTATTTTTTACCTTTATATTGTGACAGCAAATTCCAACAAAGCCAAGGAAAAATCTATGATGAAAGTGTTATTCATATTCCACTGGCAAATTATTTCTAACAAAAAGACATCTGCTGAGAAGATTCCCAACCAGCTGTTCTCTAATCTTTTCTTCTCCAATATTACAGTATCCTAAGTCAGGGTTCTGTTCCCTGTTTTTAAACAGATTTTCTTTCCCCAGCAATCCTTGATGTCAGTGATTGGGAGATTTTGTTCCTAATGCTTTTTCACAGCAATTGATAAAATGTGTTTATAAACTTGGGACTCCTTCCTGGTGCCTACCTCATTTCAGTTATTTATGTGTCTCCCACTGTCAAAATATGGACTACCAAAGTACTAGGTACCTTCTCCCCACCACCCTCAGTGTCAGTTGTTGAGGTGGCAGGAAAATGCTTCGAAATAAGAACATACTTCTGGTGACGGAAAAAACCTTGAAGAAGTCCAAGCCAAAGCCTCAAATCTGTGGTTGAGTACTATAAAGAACGCAGATGAGACATTTCTGCTGGGAGCATCTTGGCCCCAAGGGTAGTTATAGCTTTCTTCTTTTATTCACTTTTTCATCTGACTGTTTCAATGTCTTTGAAGGGCTCAGCAGTGCCAGTCTCAAACAATCAAGTCTGACTTCATTGCAACAAGGCCTTCTGTGGCATGAGCCAATTAATGAGGAAGCACTATCTTTTTCCTATCTGCTTTACTTCTTTCCCACAACATGGCTAGAATTAGGTTAATTAGCAATGTGCTGAGGGAAATAAAATAACTTAATTTAGATTAACAGTTTTGGGCTGGCCTCATTACGAAGTATGGGACAATTAATGAAAACTAAAAAATAGAATCAACAATCCTGACTTAAGTTTTCAAATAAATTCCCTACCAGAGAGTTAGCAAACTTGAATTAGTGTGGGGTTTTTTTCTATTAAAAAAAATATAAATTAAAAGATGGTGACATAGAAAAAATACTTTTTTTTTTGTTTGAAGCGACATGTTCATACAGAACATAGTTATATTTTTTTAAGAGTCACATGTACAATAAAAGCTGGAAGAAAAGAAATATCTACCACCCTCCTGGGAAGATAAAAACATTGTACGAGTAGATTAAAAAGATTATGTATGCAGTTTCCCTACAACTAGCTGAAATAATTTCCATGAGCGTTATCCCTTCTTGAGTTAACCTAGCTCTGAAGAGAGCAGTCACAATGAAAACACACAGCACAGTTTGAATGCATTAGCAGCACTGAGTAGCTATTGTATTCCTAACTCAATCCACGCTACTCAAACTCAAATTTAAAGCATCACTAATCCTGAGCTTTTGGAATAAAACCAGATGAATGTAATTGGTGAATTACACCTTAAATTAACAATGTACTGAATACCAGCCTTAGAAATTAAACCATAATTTTATTAAGTGCTGTAAAACAGCAGACATTCCTTCCTACCAGCACTGCTATGTCATTTTACAGTATTTGAAGATCTGCCTCAAGGCATAAAGAGAGCAAACAGACTTATTGACCTGATAAGAATGGATTTAAACTAGGTAAACTGGAGAAAGTTTATTATCACCTAAAGCAATAGTGCTGAGGCTGTGAGAAATAGACCAAGGCATAACAGGACAAGGGAGGCTCTCACACTTCCTTCCTCTTTTGAAAGCAAGGTGACTGAGGGTTCATCTCAAGCACCTCTACGTGGATATACATAGCATGGAATAAACCCAGGAAGAATGAGAAATCTGTGCACAGTTGTAGAGCTCTGATCTCACTGAGATTGGAGGGATGTGGAGGCACAGCTTGCATGACTGGAATACTGCAGCGGATGGAAACAAGCTCTTCAGGAAAGACAGGCTGGAAAGGTGAGGATGTGGCATTGCAATCTATACAAAGGAGTTGCTCACAAGCAAAGAGCTTTGTCTTTGAAAAAGCTCAGATCCTGCTGCAGAGAGCAGTCAAAGTGCTGCAGGGTCAGCCTGGAGAAAAAACTGGAGAAATGGTCTGACAAGAACCTCACGAAGTTCAACAAAGGTAAATCAGCCCTGTATTTGGGACAGAATAACCCAGCTACAGCATAGCCTGTGAGCAAGCTGGCTAGAAAGGACCGGGACTTCCTGGTGCACAGTAAATTGAATATGAGTCAGCCCCGAAGCACAGTGACCTACTGGACTGCATTAGCAATAGTCTAGCCAGAAGGTGGAAAAGTGATTATTCCCTGCTCTAGAGCATTTGTGAGAGTGTATCTGAAGTCCCAAAACCAGTTTTAGGGTTTTCAGCCTTGGAAAAGACTTGATGTACAGGAGCAAGCCCGATAGAATACACTACGCAAAGATGAAGTTAAGATCACTAACTGTGTTCAGCTTTAGAGGCTCAGGAGAGAACTTCCTGCTGTGTTCAGCTTCCTGAGGGGAGGGCACAGAGACAATAGATCCAGACTTCACACTGGCACCAAGGGATGGGACAAGAGGTAACAAATTGAAAGACAGAAAGCTCTAATTAGATAAAAGGGGGGAAAAATTACACAAGGGTGGTCAAACACTGGAATAAGGTAGCCAAGAAGGGCTGTGCTGTTTCTACCCTCAGAGCACTTCAAAACTCTGAGCAACCTGACTGACTCTGGTTTAAGAAGGGTGTTGGACTAAATTATCTCCGGAGGTCCTGAACTTAAAACATGAGCTAATATTTGTTTCATTGAGTAACCTACAAATATACAACAGGATAAAGCTTTTGTTAAATAGCTGTTTTATTGGTTTTTTCCTTCTTCCTATGCTTTCTTCTCATTTTCTTATTCCATGAGGAGGAAAATTAGACTTTATAAGACTGCAACAAGTGTAGCCATATTGGCCCTTTAGGGATAAACCCATCAATACAATTACCATTGCACTTCTTTAAAGGGTATATGTGGCTATAGAAGTAAAATTTTGAGTTAACAGACCACTGTTGTCCAGCAGCAACACCATTTTTGTGCTATACCTCAAATGCATTCTGACACTAGCACTATCATGCTTCTTTAAAATTATTCTTGTTCCTTTATTTTACTTAACAAAATACTCTTTCTTTTCATTACTTTACAGTGGAAATGTTTAGATCCCATTTGGTTGGCACTCAGTGCATTCTGCTGTCTTCATGATTTATGAATTGCTGATTCTCACTTGCACCAAAAAAAAAAATCCACCAAGAAGAAATAATTTGAAATTACTTAATATGCCCTGATGAATGTGCTAATTATTTTGAAGAAGCAGATTTGCTGTCACCTTTCATTGTTGAAAGCAACACACTCATGGCAGGCCCCAGTGTTACAGAAATAAATACTGTAACTGTTTAATGTATGAAAACGTTATTGGCCATGCACAATGACTGATTTAATTTGTTCACCATGCAATGAATTTGAACAAGTCTTTTCCATGATTTATTGCACAGACTGTCTTGTGGCTTGTAATGTGTTATACTCTAAAGGGTCTTAGGATACAATTTTATGCAAAGTAATACATTAAAGTTAGACTTTATTGTAAAATGCTAGAAAACACATCCTTGTTGTGTCATATCATGGCCCTGGAGCCCTATAATCAGATTTCATGGGATGAAATGAATAATAGTGGTTCCTAAGCATAAAAGGGAAGACTTTAGGGAAACTCAGAGTCTAAGAAATAAAAATAGTAAAAAATTATTTTATTTTAATATAGCACAGACTACCTTGAGAGCTGGCTTAAAAATATTCAATTTGTATTTATTCAAATGTCAGAACATGCTACCCTTGCATTATGATTCTAAATATGTTGTTTCAGAGGGCTGGGGATAGAGCACAGTGTTTTAGCTGTTGCTAACACTTGAGTCTGTATTTTAGAAAGCATAATACATTCCAGAGAGTAGCTTTGTCTGTCAGTCAGACCTCTGATGCCAAAAAGTCTGTTTTCTGAATGTTTTCAAAGTAAAGTTTAATTGACCAATAATCAGACACTATTGATAGGCAAATACCTGAAATATGGCTTTCATCATTACTTTCCTTGATTTCTTTTAGACAATTAGAATATAAAACCTTTTAATTGCTAAAATACAATCTCTTGTTGGAAGTGGCATCTCAGCTGTCTTAATTTGTGTCTGCAGACTTTATAATGTTTATAACTCTGCTTAACACAGGCCCACTTAAAACCAAAGGTGTTTCTAGTGAAAAAAGAAATACATATTCTACTACACTAGGTAACTGTTAAATAATCCGTTAAGTGCATCAACATGAAGATGCTAGCTTTTGAGTTTTAGACTGTATTTCCTTTCTGTATTAATTTGCAGAATTTTTAGGAGCACTAATCTTGTTTTTCATATTTAGACAGAAGCTAAAAATGTAGTTTACTTCTGTACTGAAAACCAAATCAATTACTAATTAATTCAGAAACTCTGGTGACCTAAGTGTTAAAAGTTCTTTTCAGCTCAATTTTTAATATACTGGATACTTAGTATACTCTGACATACAGCACTTCTGGCTCTGGCCAAGCACTTCACAAACATCTAGCCTGGATGACATTGCTTGTAAATACTGGTTAGTGAGACATGTCTACTTAGGCCATGATATAAACATGCACTTAATTACGCTGCTGATATTATGCAGTTTTTGTGAATTGATAAGTAATCCCAGTAACTCAGAGAAAAAGAACAAAGGCAAGTAAGTCTGAAACACCTACCCATATAGAAACATCCACGATTTGCAATAAATGTGTCCTGTAGAAATACCGGACAAAGCTTTAGGCTGCTGCATTATTCTTTCTGAAGAATGATTTTTCAAGAGTTTCTTGCAGCTGTACTGCCAAGGAATTAAAACTCATATTCACTGTGAATGTTTTAAGACTTCAGGTATTTGAGGGCACCTTAAAATACAGCTCCTGTTCATCTTACTAGGAAAGCACAAGTTTGGTCAGTCTTCCCAATCTCCTAATCTACTAAAGCGTCTCTGAGAAAATGCTCTGACCCCTGCCCCCTCTTGTTTTTGTTTTATGGTACAATAATTTTTGGCTCTCTGTCTCAAGCAGTAGCTGAGGAATGTGGTGAGGAAACATACAACAAATGAAATAATTGTGGTGGTTTTTTACTCTCTTTAGTTTTTATTACCTCAAATGCAGATAATCATTTGAAACAAACAAAAAAAATTTAAAATTGACAACTGCAGGTTTGAAAAAAACATTAATCAAAACCTGTGCCACAGCAGTAAATGTGATAATTTAGCAACAATCTGCAATCCAATTTACTGTATTGGAAAATAACATTGTGACAGCAGATTTCAATGCTTGCTCCCAGCTACTGCTAACTGTAATATGAATTACTTCATATTTCAGTGTGGCCATAAGTAAAGGGCTTGCTAACATTAAGACTTTTCCTCTGCAAATGTTAAGTACAGCTCTTTACTCACAGTTTCACTATTTTATATTTTACATGTGGCACAAGAATAATTTAAGAAAAAAAGTTTCAGTAATTTTCATGCAAAATATTTCAAATTTTAAATTCTCTGAGTACTGGTAATACAATAGGGTTTTCCCCATCCTCCTTAAACAGTTTCCAGGCCAGTAAGATGTATGACAACAGGGATATGGCAACATGGAAGACAGGTATTCATATACATTATCTGCAGCTTACTTTAAAATTACAAATTACAGTTCAATCATTTTCCTAATTCTCTAGTTCAAAGTCAAAAAAAAGCTATGACAATTACACAGAAGAAAATGTTACAAGGCATTTTTAGACAACAAAAGTCAGAAATGAATTCAGGTTTTTCACTGCCTCTTCAGATGTCATATTTGGATACGAAGTGAAAACATTGTTATATGCAAGCCTTGTACAAATACTTAAATGTATTAGATCTAGAAAATGAAGAAGAAGTGAGATTGGGAAAAAAATGTGTTTTCTTCAGAACTGTTTCATTTTTTAAAGAAGTGGATAACTGTAGGCTACTATTCACAAAACACTTTCTGACAGAGATCTATTAGACTCCTGAATTATTTTCCAAGTAAACGGCTGAAAACTCTTAGCAGTAGATATAAAAAACTAGAAATATTTCCTTGGAATATAGTATGGAAACAACATAGATGTAAAATCCTTTTTGCAGCATTGTTTTCTAATCATATTAATAAAGCAGTGAACAATACAATGTCAAAAGGGATGTTTCCCCCTTGTATATACTCTTTGCTTCTTAAGTCTTTGTTTAATTATGTCACCTACTTTCTAGCCATTGCTTCTATGAAAGATGATAAAAATTTTATGTTTGCCCTCATTTCATGTCATAAATGTTTCAAAGTTTCATGAATATTCATTTTGTTTGTATCAAAAGTTATTTAAAGACAAAGGTATTTTCAGGGTTGTTTGTTTGAACCTTTTCATTCTGCAGTTTTCTGTGTTCCATTTGAATGATTTTGTATTACTGTAGTTGATTAGTTCTCGCACACACGACCACAGCGCTCACATTTACATTGAAATGGCAGACCTTTCTTTTTGTTTTGTTTTCTTGTTGTTGGCAAAATTTCACCAAGCACATGCAAAAAATCTCACAGCATACTAACTGACCTGTAAGCCAGCTTTCTCACCCAGATTTGCAATAGTCAACTCTGCTAAAATGCCAGTCCCACCACAGAAGTTAATTCATTTTGTAAAGGACCAATGGAAAGTCTGGACTGAGTAACCAAACAAGACAACATTTGTTTGCCAATTGCCTCCCTGAGAACATTACAGTCATCAGTCAGAAAAAGAATGGCACATCATCTTATTACTTACTAACAGTCATTATTTTTAGCACATAAAATGATCTACCAACTTAACAGTGTTTATATTTGTGAGCCAAATTCTCTGCGGAGATGGAAGCAGAGAAACAATATTTGAACAGCTGCTGCCAGGAGGTTATAAGCAGACTGTTCTCACTTTATTCCTCACACAGCACACACACCCCATGGCTACTGTTCAAAGTCATCACCCTTCTGGGACAACACTTTTATACTTCAATTAGGAAACCTGCATTTATGAAGACTTTATTCATAAAACCCCAATCTTGCAAATATTTTCTAAAGAGTATAGTGCTCAAGAGCATGAGTAGCCTTTTGACTTCAAAGAAATTCAGCTGACAAAGCACTCCAAGCCAAATGTTTTACTGTTACACATAAGTGTTTGAAAATGACATTTATAAGCACTAGGTCTCTATGGCTTTTGAGAATGTGAATGATTAGCACTTCTGTAGTGCAAGACTTTGTCTTATACTTCCATATCCCAGCCTTTCTATGCACAGAAGACCTACTTTTTCAGGTTGATCAATTTAGAAACCAATTTCTCTGAATAAAATATTTTCTAAAATTATTTACTTACATTGATGCCACTTTCTGATGTAGACATTGTCATAAGACTTGTTACCAACAGTATTTGTCAGACTATCAGGTGATTTTAGTTTCACGAGGGCAAACATCAAAACAGAAGGGTCCTGGAGTTTGTTACGTTTGCCTTCAGAGTGTATTGTCTTTGATAGAGGGCTGCCAGATCTCCCAGCTCAGCAGCGTGCAGCCTCTTACAGGGCCTACTGGTGCTGTACACCATTAGCTAAACACATGCCTGCCTCAGTTGGTGCACCCAGCACAGGTACCGCAGGTGGGGATGGATGCACACTGGCAGAAACAGCTCCCACTCACCATTCAGCTTCTCCAGCTGAGCATGCTGAACCAGGGAATTTGCATCAGTGTTGCCGACAAGCTTTCATCCTAAAGAATGCTGCCTAAGTAGACACCTTGACAAAGACAGCTGTCCTCTAACTATACGAAGCAGGGCCACATATGAGATGCACATTTCATTTTGCTTTTTTCCATAGCAGCCTTGCTGCATTTGCTTCTTCAGAAAACAGTTTTTGCAGCCAGTCATCTGGCTGACAAAGCCGTGGACCAGATTATATTATTCTTTCCAAGATATGGACACAGGTGTTATCAACAGCTAAAATAGCATACTGGATGCGTGGTCCTCTGAAACAGATTTGTCCATCAATAAGATTGAACCACCACGCAGTCTTACTTCCATTAAATTTCCAGTTCCTTTCCATCTGAATTTTAGGTATGAACTAATGGATTAGTCCTGCCACTTCTTGCACTATTCTCTAAGCCATCTTTCTAAAATGCAGGGGAGGCCAATACCAGAGACAGATGAGGACAAAAAGGAGTCTGACAGCGTGACAGACAACTAGTACCAGCATGACTGATGGGAAGACTGGGTTGAGTCACAGAGCTATTAAGGCTGGAAGAGACCTTCCTTTAGGGGTCATCTAGTCCACACTGCTGCCTTAAGCAGACACAATTATACCAGAGTGCTTAGGGCTGTGTCCACGCAAGGTACAAATATCAAGGAGTGAGATTTCACAGCCTCCGCAGGCAGCCTGTTCCAATGTTTTAGTACTGTCATGAATCCTTTTTTTCCTAATATATTACTTTCCTTTTCTAGAGCTTGTGCCTGTTGCTTCCTGTCCTATCACAGCGTTCCTTTGCAAAGAGCTCCATTTCATGGTGTGTCTTCCAGTTAGACAGTGCTAGACAGCCACAACACCTCTTCTTAGCCTTTTCTTGCTAAGAATGAATACAGCCTGTTCTGTCCTTTCTCATACACTGTGGGCTCTACAGGACCAAGCCTCATGGCGATACCTGACTGGATTCACCCACATGTCCAGAAGGCGGCTGTGGTACCACTGTTGCACATTACGGTATCTCTTCCCTGCACTGGACTCCTACAGAAGAGTGGCAGCGGTGACAATCAGCCAATGCAAAAGACATCAGGATGATGACAGCACAATAAGGAGTGAAAAAGCACAAAGCTGGTCTTTACAATATTAAATTCACTAAAACTCTTAATCTTTTCCTTTCAAGGGAACGTATTCCAAGGAAACTCAAAAGGCAGCTTTGCAACTGTCAGGCTCTTAGTCTTCCCAGGACAATCTGCAACAAACCTGAATGATCAGGCTCCAGCTTTGAAAATGCTCCTATAAGCTGAACATTACTATGAAAGTTGCCCAATAATCATTATTCTTTCTGAATACTCCCTCCAGATGTACACACATCAGGTCATCGTTTGCCTGCGCATACTCTTGCACCTGTCACATTTCATTACAAAACTGAATTTTTAAGCAACCAATCAACTTGAACTGTTGAGTATCGTGTTGCCAGTAAGTTAATGTCCAATTCAATACCTTGCTTTCCCTATCCAATGGATTCTTAAAATCTCACCTTTGAACTGAAAGGTCAGAAGGGTAGCATATAAATATATATATATAT
>WBMZ01013434.1:0-73092 GCA_013400975.1 Atrichornis clamosus | reverse complement strand
CGGCGCGGCGGCGGCGGCGGCCGCAGGAGCTCCCCGAGCCCAGACGGGCGCCCGCCTTTCGCCCCCGCCGCGCCGCGGGGCATGAAAGCGGCCGCCCCGCGGCTCTAGGTACCGCCCGGGCCCCATGGCGACGTCCCGCGCTGCCCGCGCCCTCCTCCTTCTCCTCCTGCTCTGCCCGCCGGGGCTGCGGCGGGAAGCGCGGGGCAGCGGGCAGCGCCCGCGGGGCTGTCCGGCGCCGTGCCGCTGCGAGCTGGACGGAGTGCTGCTCCGCGCCGACTGCTCCGACCGCGGGCTCACGGCCGTGCCCGCCAACCTCAGCGTCTTCACCTCCTACCTGTAAGTGCGGGCGGGCCGGGCAGGGGCACGGGCGGCGGCGGCGGGGAGGGCTCGGGCCGGCCCCCGGCGCTGACAGGAGGCGCGCCGCCTGGGTGCGATGCCGCTGCCCGGAGAGAACACCCGACTTCAAATAAGTTTCTAATCGCTTTTCCATCAGCGGGCGCGCTGTAAAGTGTTTATAGGTATCTGGCTGTCGCTGTGCCCGGAGGATCGCTGTGTGATGTGCCGTTTGGAGGGTAATTAAAAGCGATTGCAACAGCAGAAACTCGATGCGATCCGCAAGGACGTTATCTTCACCTTTGCTTCCCGGGACAGGGCTTTGAACTGCGGTCGCTGCTGATTTAATCGTTAACAGATCTCCCCTCGGGTGGAGGAAAGGCAGTGAATAAAGCGCGCTCCCAGGAGGCGGGCAGCGCTCGGGGACCGGAGGGCCTGTGTCCGGACACAGGTGCCTGTGTCCCGATCCGGGCCCGGGCCGGCGCACCCCGCCCCTCTGGAGGTTCCCCCGGGCGTCGCAGTGCCAGCCTGACAGGGCATCCCCGCCGCGACGGGCTGCGGGGCTTGGCAGCTCCGAGCATCTCGGGCGCGCTGCGTTAAAGAGTGTAGGGACAGAATCGGTGAGAACGGAGAGACTTTGTCTTAGCAAAAAACCCACCCAAAACTGTCGTGAAACTTTTTTTGTTTCCTTATTTTTGGCTCAATAATCGTCATTTAGCCTTTCATGGTTTCGTGTGTTGAAAGTATTGGTGCTCTGAGTGTTTCTTTGGTGTTCCCCTTAGTGATTCTATAGTTTTTTGAGGTTCCGTGACCAGTAGGTTGTTAATGTAATGCTTATTCTTCGTGTCCACCATAAAATATGTGTGTTTCTGAATGTGTTTGTCCATCTCTCTATTTTGACATGCTATTGACATGCTTGCTACTATAGTTACTGAGAAGATGCTCTCACAACGTTACGTGTCTGGATTACTAAAGTGGTCATTATGAACGCACTTCTCTGTTAATACCATACTTCAAATGACATAAAACATATCTTACATCTGAAATAATAAAGTAAACCAGAAATGGATTTATAAGAGAAGTATAAACATGACAACATAGACAAGGTAGAAATTAAGCAACCAACAAAATGTAAGTATATCTTAGGGGAAAGCTTAATGTAATGGAAATAGCATTGATTTATAAAGAGGATGTGCAGCTGAAAGACTTTTCTAAATATTATGCATGTAAATACTGTTCTGAAATTTATCTTAAGATCAGTTTTAGCTTATTTTATCATAAACATTTTAAAGTCAAAGCTATTAGTAATGTTAGGAGGCAGGAGTCAGCAGTCAGCATTGCTGAACAACCACTTACAGTAGAGCAAAACTTTGGCTATATGTAATAAAGATACAATCCTTAAGACACATACAAGGTCTGCCACTAATTCCAAAAGTAGCAGGTCAGGATTTGGGGTATACGTAAGATACAATGTTTTCTGGTGCTTTGGAAAGTCATAAGCAGAAAGGTAGATGTGAAGGTATGCAGGCATAAGCTGTACATATCAGACAGATTTAAGCTGTACATATCCTGTGTTAAGAAGTATAGGCCCTAAATTTGTTGTTGCTTTGAGGAATGCTAAAACTGAAAAAACATGAGATAATCCACTGTTTGACTGTTTTATGAAGAAAAAGAGATCATGTGCATGATGATGTTGAAATAGCGCTACTGTGGTTCTTTTGCCTCTGGTAACCTGCTTCTTGGTAGGATTATGATCTAGTCTGCCCTTTTGTTTCTAAATCCTTCTGTCCTTCAGAAGGAATGTCTTTCTTAAGTCAAGAATTCTCCGCTGTTCAGTAACATACACCCTGAAGTGAGAAAACATCATTTGGACAAGTCGACTTTTAAATGACCAGGACTGCATACAGTCAGTATAAAGTATAAAAGACTAGTTTATACACATAGGCAGCTACACTTACCGTTTTCCAAATTTACAAGGCTGCTGTCCTTGGATTGATTAATTATTGCCTAATTATGCAGAATTGTAGCTCCTGCTTGCCTTCCGTAGAGAACTGTCAAGTCTCATTGTCTGTAGATGGCTAAGCAATGGCAAATTTTAAAACATGCCTGCTTGTTACAGGGATGTTTGCCTCTCTGAGCTTGGTAATGGCCAACCAGCTGCTTCTTGATTATTTTCCTTTCTGCTTTGGTTTTTTGCCCCAAAACCCAAAAATGTGCTGTGACAATTTTTACCTCAGATCAAAGCAAGAGATTAAAACTGTGTACTCACATTAAATCTCTTTTCAGAAAAAAAACCCTTTTTTAGTCAATTCTGTTCTTGCACTGTAGATATATCTGACCAAAACTAGTCTGTGGTACTACCCTGTATTAAGTTTGAGCTTTTAAAGATGGGAGGGGGTTTTTTTTCTAAATTTCTGATGTTTTTATCTTAGCTTAACACTGACATAGGAAAAAAAGATAAATGTTTTCTTGGTGTGCACTGGAAACTGTGTGAAAAGCTGAGATGCTGAGGCCATTAAGGTTTGTTTTATGTTGGGACAAATACCTACAGAGCATGATATATTACAGTGACTGAATTTTGTATCTACCATCATTTTTTTTATGATGGTGCTCTTGCAGCAGAGCTAAATGTACTCTACAGATGGACCTGCTACAATTTCCTCCATTCTCATTTATAATTCCAGGCTGCAATTCTTGCCTCCCATCAAAAATATTTTTATTTATGATTATGTGTCTGCTGCCATGGACTGTTAGACTTTTTAAGAGCAGGCAAGGAGAAGCCATGAGTTTCTTTCCATTCCTTTTTCTTCATTTACTTTTAGGCTAAATAATGTACTCTGTGTATTTAATGCAACTCCTGTTGACATAAATGAGAATTCCATGTGCTGATGAAGGGCAGCACTGAGTCTCTGTTTCAAATTAAGAATGGGTCACTTTCCTATCAGTTCACAGTGAAAAGAAGCAGCCAGAATCTACAGGTCTTTTGCACATGGGACTCCCATTAATTCTCAAACCAAACCAGTGAGTTAGTGGAATATTGTTACCATTTGCTGTGGTGTGGAAAACTGAAGTAAAGAAGGACTTGCTCAAGGTTAAAGTTTATGACAAAGCCAGTAATTTAAGAAAAAATGCCTTATCCTAACTTAATTGTTTAACCACAGGCTCATCCTACTTCACTTAAATAATTGCTCCTTAAAAATTGTAAAATCTGGCAACTTCTCCTCAAGAATATTTAGTATGACAAGTAATGAGAACAGATTTTCTTTTCAATCTCATGTGATGACAATATAGAAGACAACACTTTAAGATTTTGAGGTTCTCTGTTCTCGGCCATGACAGCACAAAAAATTAAATTTATTATAAATGCTGGGGCTGTCTAACAATTCTGATGTTGTGTTTGTGATCAAAACTTTTCAATGATAAGCAGAATGTTTGCAAAATGTTACCATCTTTGATTGACAGAGACATGCATGAATACAAGTATAAATACTGCAGCATGTTGCCTTTTACACTATAGTTTACTTTAAAAGTCTAAATTTGAGTACATTGTAAATATGTATACTAACACTTGGTTAAATGTGATTAATATATTTTAATTGTTCATAGAAATAATGCATTAAGAAAATACTTTGCAAAACGTTTATAACATTGATATTATTACAGTGGAATCTATGAAGAAGAAAACAGTGCATATTATAAGGTTCCTCACAGATTAGTTTTCAACTAAATTTTGACATTCCACTTCATTCATTGCCATAATACTGTGTTTGATAACTATTCCTGTAGAGCACAGTCAAAGCCCTGTAGGGTATCTGAAAGTGCTTAAGACTACTAAACATAAAAAATTAAAAGAAAAAAGACAAAACTTGAGTGAAAAAATTACTTACTTTTTGAAGGTTAGGAAGGATATTCCCAGAAATTAACAATGCTTCTGAAATAAGAAAGAGAGTAATTTCTGTGTCAGGAATACCCAAAATCATTGGACCAACCGTTTGGGGTAAATTTGCACCGTTTTAGTCATTCTGATCTCACGGTGCAAACTCAAGTCTTGTCTGGGTCTTCATTTGAAGTATTTTGGGAATGACCATGGTTTTTCACAGAGACCAAACAGCAACGAATCTTCTTATGAAGAAGTGAGATTTATAAAGTCTCTTACACCTTCCAGACCCCTTGACTGGATTTAGGAGTTAGGTATTTTATAAAATGTCTGTCTTTTCTTAGAAGTACTTCTTCACGTAGGTACAACCTTTATAGACCTTAAATGAAATTATTGTCACGTGGTCTAAATTAGTAATCTGAATCTTGTCCTGATTGAGGGTGAAGGTGAATCCAGGTTCTGGATTAAGAATTTAGAGTTAAATCTCCCTTTTGAAAAGGAAACAGAGCCTTTCCTCTCTACTCATGGCAATAGCACATATGGAAAGGTAAAATAAACATGTAGATAAATAAGAGGTAAGCAAAACCTGAAGAAGTAACAAACTATGTAAAGTTCACGTTTGCCAGTTTTCAAGAGATTTGCTTTAAATTTCAAAACATAGTGTGTGAAGTCAAAGTTAGTTTCTTTGAGAAAAATTTGGATTGAAAATGTATTTTGAAATTTCAGTCTTCCAACTTGAGAATACACTGCTAAAAATAACTACACACTGCTTCCTAAAGAGCCTTTTGCTGCTCAGAAAGGAAAAAAAAAGGCTCACACACAGTACTGCTCTACTTTGTAGCATTTGCTCTGTGGAAACACTGCATAAATTGACAGGGAAAAGGAAGCTGTCTTTAAACTGGTGGAGTATAAGGCACTGACAGAGTGAAGGCACCTTCAATTTGGTTGGTATCTCAAGTGCACAGGACAATTGGTCGGGAGGAGGGAGCCTGGCTCCAGCTGAGAACGCGTGCACTGGGCTGACCTTCCCAGTCAGCATGCCAGCAGAGATTAGACTTTCCTCAAGTGCTCCCTTGTTAACCCAGTCTTTTCTCCAACGTCATTTGTCTTTCAAATGCTTACAGTTGCTACCAATTTTTCAGTAGTCCAGATAGCTTTCTTTTATTCTGTTTGTTGGCCAAGATAATATTTCATCTGCATGGACTGCTTTCTTAATTCTCTGTTGACTATTTAAATGGTCATGGTTAATACAATTTATGGTATTTTCCCTGACTTCCTTACTTGAACTGTCCAGCAGATCTGATTCTTTTCCCAGTAAAAATCATGGTAAGTAAGGTGTGGTTTCTTTGGCTCCAAGTAAACTGATTGAGGGCAGAACATGATGTGGTGTTTTTTGACATACCAAAACAGCTTTAGACTTCAGTTAGAAGAAAATACCCTAACATCATTAAAAAAAATGAGATACGATCAAAGCATGCTTACTCCTCGAAGATTTAGCAATTTATGTGGCAAATCCATATGCTACATGCTCTGTAGTGTTTGCTGAGAAGACCTGAGAAACTTCCATACAATTTTACAATCAGATGTGAGAGATTTATTGCCTGGAGGATTATAAAAAAAATAATGTGGTTGGGGAGGGGTAGGGCCTGAAATGATGTTGCTGACACTTGCTGAAGGAGTGCTACCCTCTTCTGTGTTTTGGAATCAAGGTTTAAATGAAAAATGTACAAAACTAAAATAGTGAACACTTTCAAGTGTATATGGCAGCAACTCATGGTACCCCTGATTTAGTCCTAGTGCTTTTTTTTCCCTAAAAGTCTATGGACAGTAGCTTGTAATTTTTTTAATTAGAGACCTTAGAACGAGTATTAAAGCAGCAGTACCCAGGTAGAAATACTTTCCTGGAATGTCTTTGCCATTTAGATGAACAAGATGCCCAGCCAGCACATATTATACTAAGCACCAGCGATACCTGGAACTCTAAGCAGTAATGAAATGGGATCACAATGCAGGTCCCCAGGAACTGGCACGGTTTTATACAGCCTTTGTCCAGACAGCACGTTCTGTATCACCTTCCAGTTCTAGTATTTTGCTGTGTTTTGCTAATTTTTCCTATGAGCTTTGCGGTTTGGGGGCCGTGGCCGCAGAACTGAGGTCATTCCCTGAAAGGACAAGTTATATTTTCATTACTAGTCACTAATGCAAAAAAATAATTAATCTGAATTGTAGTGTTATCCAACAATGATAATTATAATAATCTCCACTCCCAAATTAGGATTTTATTGGTAACAAATGGGCTCTTAGTTTTGGTCCAATTGTATGGTTTGGCTTCAGTCCTGCAAATACTTAGCCAGATACTTAACTTTAGTGTCAGGAATAGTTCCGCTGAAATCACATGTGCAAATGTTTGTTGATCAAGGACCTTAATAATTCTAAAACAATTATCCCTTTCCCAAGTATCAACTCATTTGTGGGGAATAGTTTCATTAAGTTATTCTGCTCCACTGTCTCATTACACAGCCTAAAGCATTATGTATATCATAAATTGTTTAGTACCATTTTTTTCAAAAATTGCCAAAATCTTCCATTGATTTGAATATTCAGTTTAATATGGAATGCACTGTCTTCCAACAGCATTATGTAATTGCAATGAAATAATTTTAAGGGCATAATTTTATTAAAAATTACTAAAACTTTTTGCGTTACAATATAGAAATATAGTCCTTTTTGTACAGGTGGTATGATATTGTCTGCATGGAAATGTGTGTGTATAGACAGGCTTTGGACAAATTGAAAAACTATCAGTCTCAAGCAGTACAAAAAACTGTAACTCCCACCCCACAAAATCTCTCCCCTTTTGATGATACTTGATTAAATGTTTTTCTGTTTATTGAGGGTAACTATGCTTAGTGAAATTACTAAACTTACGTATTAATTACTTACATAATATAGAAGTCTTTTCTGGATTGGGACTTCATGTGTATAATGATTATGAATATACTTAACCCTTTAAATCTGATGGGGTTTTTGTGTGATTGTGTCAGACAAATTTTCCCATGTAAAGTGTACAATAATTTGATGCTGATATTTATGAAGGGGAGGTAAAAGAGTCAAGTTGGTGTTTAGTGCTACTACTACTTTCTTTTTTTTGCAATAAGTTTCTTTACCTAGCACTTCAGCCTGCTTGGTTTGAGGATGGAATAGTTAAAGCACTGATATTACACAGAAATAGGACTTTCCTAGCCCTTGTTTCTGCAGCAGTAGGCATCTTATGATGCCAGTTATACCATATCTTCTGGATCCTGGAATAATAAAAATGCTAGCGTAAGTGAATGAAAGAACAGATGTGAGATGATGTCAGCATCAAGGGAAGTGTAGCTTCACTGATTTGGCATTCACTGAGTTTGTAAATGAGTCTCTGTGTACCCTGAGGGGAGAAGTAGGTCATAGTTGGCAAAGGAAGTAAGTAAGAAGACAAAGCTCTCTCTCACCCGTGATTGAAAGTTACCTGTTCTGAACCACCTTGATGAGTAAGTTGCCTTTGAGCTTGATCCTTAATCAGTTTGGAGGCTGCTTCAGAAATTAAATCTTTCTCCTGTTGGTCTCACATATAAGGAGGTTGCATTTATGTTTGTGGTGGGGGGCAGACCATGTTCTCCAGTGTCCAGAAATAAGATTGGTCCTTATGAAGGCATAGAACCAAAAGTTTCCTAAACACCCTGACTCACAGAGATTGGCATTTTAGAAACATGAGAAAAGGGCAGAAACTGCTTCTGGGAACAGGGACTATGATCAGTTAGCTATAACTGGGATTCAGGTAGAGAGACCTTTGCGTTCTGCCCCTGGATACAGTAAGTGACAAATTTAAGTAAATCATGCAACTTTTCTCTAGTCTCATTCTATAGATGTGGTGGCTGGGACAACTACCTATATCTGAATTTGACTAATTTGGTAGTGGCTGAAAAAAGCTGGAGGTCTGTAGGTTAGAAATACTTAATTAGGTGCTAATTATGAGTACGACATGGTAAAATAAAGGAAGTTCCAAGGAATTTTCTTCACAAGGATGTATGTCTGCCTTTCAGTTTTGCTCATGGCTATCTATGTGAGCTGAACTCTATCATATATAAGATTCTTACTGGAATAAGTAAAGTCTGTGCAGGCATTTGAGAGTAATATTTGACCTGCTGACATGAAAATACAGGATCCATATGCTTGGTGCAGTGTGAAAGTATTGCCTGCACTTGTGCTGAAGTCGTACAAAGACAAGGATTTGAAAGCAGTCCAAAAGAGATGCAGGTTCAGCCTTGTGACCTGACAAGGGTCTCAGGGACTATATTCCTGTCCTAAAGTGTCCCTGCATAAAGCCTCACTGTATTTATTGGCTGTAACCTGCAACAGGCACACACAATTACAGGAAGATTAACAGAGCAGCAAAAAGTGCATGGAGAGGAAAGAGACAGCAGGTAGCTTGGGAATCTACCTGTATGGGTGCAACAGAGCAGTAAAATGTGCCTCTCATCAGGCAGCTGAACCAATTTTAAACATTTTAAACCTTCAGGAGAAATGGCAATTTGCATTTGTGCCATGTGTCTGCAATAAGACTTTGTAGGGTACAGTTACTGTGGCAGAGCTGTTATCAGAAACACTTGTGAAGTAACTGGCTCTAGGGGAGGTAACACCTGAGGATATAGTTGTGGTGAAGAGTAAGGATGTACAGTACTACTGATAGATGTTTTTAAAACTTTAGCATGAGGCACTGTGGAAGAGTAATTGGTAGCAGGAAAAGGGTTTCCCATGGTATTTTTTAGGCCTAGCACTGAAAAGGGACAATGTGAAAGCTCTTGATGAGAGAACAGCATCTGGGAAGATGTAAATTCTTCAGCATATGAAAGCTTCACGTTGCCAGTTACCTGTTGCCTGCATATATGTAGAGCAGTGTGAACTGTCAAGTGCCAGAACTTTACTTCCTTCTGACCAAGACACAAGATGTGAAAAGAAACCAGCACTTTGGAACATCCCAACTACCTGAAGGCCAGAGGTACAGAACATAGCTAAACACATTCTTGAAATCTTGGGGCACACTTTTTTAGAATAAAACAAGTGCTTACTGAATATTTATAAGGCAAAAACCTTCCCTCTAGAATAGAAAAAACGTTCTGTGGAAACAGATATATGTGGAAGAATTTTGTAGCAGGAGTATTTTGTAAGTTATTTGAATGGAATATTTAAGATAAATCGTTACAGGGAATGGTGGAAAAAGAACCAGTGCCAGATTGTGGTGGTGCATCCCCCCATTCCTTGGGCTGCACTATGATCTCAGAAATTCTTGTTAGCCCTCAGCCTTGATGAGCAGCACCTGGGCTAAGCTCCTTTTGTTCTTATCAGAAGTCCTGTCTGCTCCCAGGAGCTAGTTATGTCTAATGAGCTCCTGTTTTTTAATGAACAGCCATGGAAACTTATTTTTCTTGCTTGAATAACAATTCAAGTGGAACAACATTTTTGTTATCAAACTTTCAAAGAAAATTACTGACCCGAATTGTGACCAGAATGGAAAATTACTGTGACTAAAGCCAACTCCCTTGTGACCCTATAAACAGCAGTCCTAAGTGAGACCCTTTGAGCTTTCCTGGTCCACAGTGGGCTGTGAGCAGGCATCTCCCTCTGAGTGGGACACCTCAGAGTCAGAGAGCTTTCAAGTTTGCTATACTTGGAGGAGCACTGCCAAAAGCCACCCATGGAGCCTGGGTAAATATCTCCACTGCTTGAGGCTCAAACCTTTGCCAGTGGAGAAGATGCAAAGGCATCTGATATGAATATTTCACTGAATTAGGGGAAATTTTAACAGATCTCTACCTTGTACGTACTCTTTCAGGTGTTTGTGTGTGCAGGTGTGACTATGCTGTAGCAAATATTCTGTGAACGTTTCTCTCTTAGATTTTAAAGTAGGTTAGATACATAAGGTAGCTCTATCAATGAGTTACTATTGAGCTTACAGTAAATTCTGTAGAATCTTCTGATAAATTGTTTAAATTAAGCTATTGATTAAATGCTGCAAAGTTTAAGTGGGGTTAAAACCTTTTGGCCTAAGCCATTGGTCAAGTCCGGGGCTAAGTTTGGCAGGCAGGTTTACTCTAAACTTTGTGACTAAGCAGAAGAGTCTCTCTTATTTCTTTTGAACCTTACCCCTTTTTTTTCATCCCCAGCCTCCAAACAGAGAATATTTTTGGTTGATTTTTAGATTTTAGTCTGATTTTTCTCTGTGTGTTTTAACCATCTAGTAATTAGTAGAGTGAACCTTGCCAATGAGCTTTGTCATGCTTTCACTTTAGTATTAAGTCTGCTTTGGCTGGTGATGCTTTGAGCAACCTAAGACACCCACTCGTGACACAGATCCATCTCTGCCTGTCATTCCATGTATATAAATTAACAGATTTATGCCAAGGAAGACTTTACGTAGTTTCTGCTTTGCTTATACTAATGGAACTAACTTAATTGTGTGGAATTGGTACTGCTAAAGTAAATTGAATTTGAAAAATTTGAAGATTTTGAAAAGCATTAATATAACTAAACTTAAGCATTTGTTACAGTTTTAATGTGCCAACTCTTGACAGAAAAGCTTCTATTATGTCATTGCCATGCACAGTGTCTGTCTTCCTGAAATAAATAAAATTCAATTCTTTCTTTTGAAAGGAAGATTTTAGGCATACAGCCAAGTGATCACCATTATTGTCTTGTTTGTGTCAAGATGCAGACTCTGGCAGGTGAGTTGTGTTGTGTCAGGGAGCTGTGTCAACTGTGCAGATCTTGCAGCAGTTTGAGGAAGGAGGGAATTTTTTTGTTTTTCAGTCTTTTTGCGGCCATTGTTGATAGCATTCAGTGAACACAGCCACACTTTTTTTTTTTTTTTTTTTTTGAGGATGCTTACTCGGTGCTGTGGTACATTCTTTCCACTTATCATAGACATAAAGTGCTATCATACCAAATAGAGTTATCAAAATCACATTTCTGTACATATTGGTGCCTCAGCTGTTCTGCCTTCAGTGGCTGTCTCTGGTCAATCTGTGAAAAATCCCGTAAACCTGAAGCCAGATGTGGTCTGTTTTCTACATTTTTCATCAATCATGCATACAGCATCTTGTAGTCATGCAGCTCTACGTTCCTGCCTGTCTGACCATAGAGCAGTGCTGGAAGAGCATCAGATTTCACAAGGAATTTGTAATATCCAGATTTACTGGATGGTATTATTTGCAGTGTTGTATCTGTGTGTGGGAAGTATATAAGTAAATGCTGCATAGTCTCAACATGCTGCTAGTTTAGTCCCTTCTGATGAGGTTCGTGAAAACTAATTATGAGCCAGTTTGGTTCCCAATGAAGCTGGAACTGAAACTGCTGCCAGTGATGTGAATTGAGCTCCTGGTATGTCACAGTTAGTTTTATTGTAGAGGG
Organism: Atrichornis clamosus; assembly: GCA_013400975.1. Lineage (NCBI taxonomy): Eukaryota > Metazoa > Chordata > Aves > Passeriformes > Menuridae > Atrichornis > Atrichornis clamosus. The sequence goes on along the minus strand of WBMZ01013434.1, from coordinate 61,436 downwards.
TTCTGTTGGGTCATGATGAGTCTAATCTAAAGGAAATAACTCACTCTGTATCCAAATATCCCCATATGTTGAGTGCACAAGCAGATTTTTTTTTTAAGTATTTGGTGAATTAATAATTGCCTAAGTAACAATGGCAGTAATTAATTGTTAATGACATTCATTAGTGGTTTGGATTATTTTAGCATGGAGAATTTCCATTAAGTTGTGTTCACAGCTTTTATAAAGCAGTATTAAGGTGGCTGTTCAATAATGGCCAAATGAAAATAAGAAATATGTGTATTGTGGAACAATATGAATTTGGTAAATGAATGGATGTCCCAGCCATAGGTGAATTATAACAGAAAGACATAAGGGAAAAAAAAATACACCTTAACAGCAAAGCATTATGCCTATGTTCTTGCAGTCAGTAATATCACTACTAGTATTAATGTCTTGGTGTAACATCAAGACAAAATCAGACATGAAATAAGCCACCTGTTTGTTCTCTATCTTTAAAAGGGTGTTGTCCATCAGAAACAATTCCAGCAATTAAAAGATTTGGTAATTTAACATTTATTAGCACGTTTAGACATTAACAGAGTGTTCCTCTGTGCTTTCGAGTCCATTTACAATGAAATGCCTTGGACCAGCACTAACCAATGGGACACTTTAGAAGATGGGACTAAGGCGTTGACAAAGCAACTTGTGTATTTGTGTGCTGTGTAACTCACGGAGCAGCTCCTGGCTCATGGGGCAAATTAAGGTCTTCAGGCAGCGTGACAACACCCAAGTCAGTCCCCTGGGGTGCAATGAGAGCAGGCCCATTGCTCCTGCGGGACCCTGGGTGCTCTTTGGGAACGCACGGTCCCAGCCCGTGCAGGCTGACCTGAAACAAACGGACCAGGGCTGCACCAAGTGCAAGAACGACACGGGACAAAAGGAATTCAGAATTTTTCTTTAAACACTATGGCACAATTATTGATGAAGTAGGAGGTGGAATTTCTCAGTAGTTACAGTACAAGATAGAACTTTGAAGTTGCATCATAAGATGATTCTACAGTGCCGCTTCAGAGCGTATAATTCTTGAGTAAATATTTGCATGATGTAATAGATGTATATTTTCACTTCTAGTTAAAAAAGACATGTTTTGAATATTTTGTTCTGTGTCAGGGCAAGTATAAAAAAAGAACTGTGCACAGAGATTGATTTCAGTACAAAAGGTTTTAAAAGTACAGAAAGAAACCCCAACAACATTCAGGTATTTATCTTCCCTTTTATGTCGTCATCCACCAAAATAGATAATGCAGATGATGTAAAATAGAGTTTTATTTCCAGTGAATATTGATTTTATTTCTTTCTTTTTCATAATAATCTTGTTCACGTGGTTGTCTCTGACTGCCAGTCTTAGTAAAAATACATAATGTTTTGGTAGGCAAGATGATGGTTAGATTTACTGATGGCATGGGAACAAATTGCATTAACATAATATCTTGAGTGTTAATATATTAACATGAGATACAATATTGATGGATAAAAATTCAAACTTAGACAAATGAAAGTACATGTTAGACCAATGGAATAATACTTCAAACATATGACATTAAATAGACCTGCAGTTTTCTATGACTAAATAAATAAAATGCCAGATTCCTGCTGTAGAGAAACAAGTTTGGGATGTCATGCATAAGTATATACATAAGGCTGAGTGATATTAAAATGAATAAAAGGTTGATTACCAGTTTGAATACCTGTTCTGTCCCTCATGCTACTCTTTCAGTATTTCACAGAGTGAATGATGCCATTGACTGCGTTACTTACTAAGAATTCACTTCCCTTACTAGGGAATATTGGAGTAGAGTTTATTCTGCTTCTAAAATTCAGGAGCAGGGGTGGCTAGAGGTATCTTTTGGCATTTTAAAATATTAAGAGAGCAACGCAGCTCACAAAGAAAGTAGTAAAAGCCTATCACTTCTTAGAAAAGCAGTCAGCTCATGTATCTATTCGGAATTGTTCCACCAGTCAGAACTGTCAAGCAGGGAAAGTAAAATGTCTTTGTCTGGCTTCTGAGGGGGTTTGCCATATACCACTGTCTCATCCCAAGAGGGCTGCTTAGAGGCAAATGAGAATTGTTCAGACTGATCCACTATTCCTCAGTTCTGTTAAAAATGATGATCTGTTAGAACTATCTGTTTAGTTCAGTAGTTCAAATAATTGTTTTTTCTTGGATCTTACAAAAAAAAAATTATATCTATCTTCTTAAACTTTCACATGCAGAAGACATGACAATATAACTACAAGCTTTGCTAGTTCTAAATAAAGCTCTCCAGTAGAATGATTTCATTTCTTATACATATTATGTTTTCTTAAGACAAAAACAAGTGTAGGCTAATGCCAATGTGTACATCTTCAGACTAATTATTTCAGCTGCAGTGCTTCTGGGTAGTTCAGTACCTCCACACACCTGTTAAGTCCTACCTTTTAAGTGTTAAATATATTAAGATATAAAAATCAGTATATTTTTTCTCAGTATCTGAATCTTCCATTCTGTCAAAGTGGAAATATTGCTCTGCCATGCATTAAATTTTTCCTTGGATACCAAGTTATCCTATATTCATAGGAGTCTGGCAGTTATATTATTTTGGATATAGCTGTTGACCTAACTGGTTTGTGTTTGGAAGGAAAGACAGATTGTGATGTGACTGGGGTGACATCAGGTAATCAGCTGTGGAGACTATTACCTCCATATCTTCTGCTCAGTGCCTGGTCCCTTCCTAGTATGTCTGTGTTTGCCATCTGCATCTCTAAGTGCCTGTACAGCTTTTAAGACCTTTATCCGTACCATCTCTAATCCCTTACACCAGAAAACAAACCTTTTTCAAGCTTCTCAGATGACTATTCCAGATCTAGGAGGAGACTTTTCCTACAAATTTTGTAGCTATTGAATCTGGATTACATCTCATTTTTTTTAGATATTATCTGAGAAGATAAAAGCTATTTTCTTTCTAAGTTGCACTTGATACAATGCATACAGATACTGTGTGTGCCTGTATACAGGCTGGAAAAGAGCTTCTGGCATATGTTTGAGCCTTATAATATTTATTTTGTTGTATACTCTTCTGGTAAATTTTGGGGGTTTTTTAATTACTTTGCATTCTCAAAATAAATAGTGAATGTTTAGTGAATACAATTTTTAAAAATTGTTTACTTATGAAAATGAAAAAATGACAGAGTAATCGAAATCAGTGCCACTATTGCAGAAGCTGCCTTTGAGAGTCAATTTGTTCTTTGCTATAATTACTCTGCCTGAAAGGACAACAGAATGAAGATGTAGTGGACATTAGGGTTCAGTCCAAAGATTGTACTTGAGGGTATGTAATGAAACCTTACACCAATAGTGGCTTAGTGAAAGGTATGAGAAAGAGGGCAGGAAAAGCTTGATTTGTATGCTTTATTTTCTGATATGTTTAACCTATAGGCTTCCACTTTTGGTCCCATAAGCACGGAATTTCATCATTCAAAAGCAGAAGAAACCAGAACAGACTTTCTCTCCAAGCTATGAAAGGAAACAGATTTAGGACTTGCTAGATCTATGAGGAAAAACTTCAGAAAAAGTAGACCACCAGAAGTGAATTTCCAAGGTGCCAGCATGTGTGCTGACTCCTGTGAGTCCTGGCTCAAGCACAATTGATGACTTTGCTTAACAGGGCAGGGCACTGAGAAAAGAACTTGCTTTCTGCAGCAGAATTCCCTGTGTAGGAGCTGCTTGTCTTTGCTAGTTAAGTTTCTGAATTTACAGAACTGGAAGAAGATAGCGCTCAAAATTTTCTGGAATATTGGAGTTGGAATAGGAAACTCAGAAGAAACATGCTTCCATATTAAGAGTCCCTCTGAAGCAGAGACAGGTTTAGATGTTCATATTGGCCTTCCCCCTGCTTGGAGCTAGTTGTTCCCAACCTCCTGCTCTAGGCTCCATCTCTTTCAGCTGTGCTGACTCTGCTGTTTGTTAGACTGTGCTCCTAAGGAGTTCTGTGAAATAATCTAATTTTAAAAGAAACACACTTCTTGTTGAAAAGCATGTCTCTCATTTCAGTGATGCTTTAGAACGTAGCCACAGAAACAGCTGAACCAGCAGACCTGAAGGGCTAGGGACAACTGATGGGGAGTTCAGTGAGCAGATGAAGGGCATCAGAAAACTTCTTAAGTGCCCTTGCACCATTGCAGATTCCTATGCAAAAATGATCCTACAGAAAATCATAGGGATGAGATTTTCTTATCTTTGATTTAGTCGTAGTCATGTGCTCATTAGCAAGAGTCTTGCCTTAATTAACTTGGTATGGTTAATAAACAGTATTTTGTAAAAAAATTCGTTGGAGTTGCATATAACAGACAGTAGAAATTTTTCAGAGTATTCCAGATTAACCTAGAATTCAGCAAAACTGCACAGCAAAACATTCTCAGAGAATTTGAGCTCATTTACAGTGCTGCAATTCAGTAGTCAACCAAGAGATAATTTTTCACCCAGAGGTAGCTCTGTAAGTCACAGTTTTTGAATTTATGAGTCTGATAAATGTGAAGGATATACACCAAATTTCATATATATATACACACACAGATAATTTCAAGATAATGACTGGGGAAAAAAACTTTTCCAAAATTAGTAAAAAAAATCCCTCTTGACTCCATACTGAAGTATCCACAGGTAAAACATTTCTGTCTGCCTAATGGCAAACTTCACCCCAGAGATATGTATCATTAGTCTATAGACCACATGAGACCATGTTTAGGAGGGTAAAAGAAGATTCATCAGATATGACCTTATGGTTGGAAGTGTCATCTTTCTCTGAAATAGCCATCAAATATATAATCCAGAACAAATTATTCACAGTAATAATAATTATTAATCCCATGGAGAGAAGTATGGCTTATGTGTATATACTTGACATCTTGCTACAAAAATAATTTCATTCCTTTGGATACCATAGCACTATTATGATACCATAAAAGAACAAAAGCCTTATTAAGAAGTTATTGCAGCAGGCAATTTAAAACATATTTGCTGATTTTACCATATTCCATATGCAGAAAGGGAGTATTCTCTTCTGTCTCCTAGCTGCCATTGCTTTTTGTGAAAATCAAGCCAAATTCTGCATCCACAACTAAGGATCAACAAGTAAAACAGATAAAAATACAGCAATCACAATTAATAGGTTATCATCTCATATTATCACTTTACCCAAGAAAAGAAAAAGGTAAACAGGTTTGTGTTTTAAAAAAACCCCTAAATCTTCCAATTTTATGTTTTGCTTTTCTAAAATTCTGGAATGTAAGAAATGGTTCACTTGGGGCACTAAAGAAAATGTACCTTTATAACTGAATCATCTCTCTGTATGTCTCTTACAGTAGCCAAGGACTGCACTTCACATGAGACTTACAGCATGGCAACATTGATCAGAACTTCTTTTTGTTGCTAGGATTTGTATTTTAACATTTTCAAGGCAGTTCTGTATTTCTGGATTATCAAATATCAAAACCCTCAGATATGTTTTAGAGTCACCTTCTAGATATACTTTATAAGAAACTATAGTAAATGTATAACCAGGTAAGTAGAGCTGTATTTTAGACCCTTACTTTTCCTACATATTGTTTAAGGCAAAGAAAACTTACATATACTTCTGTAAAAAGTGTTTATTAAAATTGACTTTATTTGTTCTACAGTTTAGCAAACTCTGCAGGTAGCCTTAAGAGCCTGCTCAATTCATTGTCATTAAATCAACAACCAGATCTTCTTTCTGCCATTCCCTGGCAGGATTAATGGATTTAGCCATGATTTGTGTATTTAACAGTGAACGCTCTTCCTGGGTAAGCTAGCAAGCTTGACTAATTCTCAGTCGTGCTAACTTCATAAACCTATTTTAAAGTTTTAACTTTGAATAAAGGTTAAAGATAGTGACTTATGCTGATACCTTTGAATGTATCTAAGATTATTATGGTTCTTAAGTGTAAATAGGATATTGAATATATACTGTATGGTACACGTGAATATATGTATGTTACAGATATTTTGCAACATCCTGTAAAAAATAATTTTTGAGTTTTAAAATGAGATTCCACAGAACAATTGGTGTACTAAAACACCTGCATATATTTAAATGCTTGAAATATTAAATGATACACAGAATTAGTAAACTCTGTAACAGGAACAGATAATTTGTATTTCAAAATAAGTTACACTTGAATCAGAAAATCAAGCAATCATTATTTTATTTGATCTAAAACTGTCCTGTTCAGCAAACCCATTTTAACCTGTCAAGCATTCCAATTTCTATCGTGTTTTTCATCTTTCCAGACAATCCTAGAATCAGTATTCAGAAAAGCCTGAAGAAAGGAGAAAAGAGAGGAAAAAATATTTTCAGCCTGTCTGCCAAGACTGCATAAAAAGCTTGTGATCAAAGGATCTTAAATACACGTTACTGGTGTGACAAACAACATTTTTGTCCCTTTATTAGATTTATTTTCCTTCTGAAAACTGCAGTGGCCAGAGTATAGTTTGTGAAAGAAAGCCGGCAGGGTTGTATTCTTTGATTCCTAATTAACACCTTCAGTCTCAAAAGAGAACTAACAGAAATACCATAAAATGTTGCAGCTGCATTGTTATTCCGCTTGGTTGGTTTGTTAAAAGTCGGCTGGGCATTGGCAGCTGCAATAAAGGAAAAGCTCAATGGATGTTTTGTATTGTGCCCACTGAAGTGAAAGAAGGCAACCATTTTATTTTCAAATGGACAGCTGCATAGTGATGTTTAAATGGAGCTAAATGTGAGATTTACTGTTAATTTATAGTAATTGGTTATAAATAAAGTAGCAGTATAGCTTGGCTTTCATCTATTAAAGCCACAGAACACAAATTGAAGGTGAATGAGTTATGAAGGGTAAAATACTAGAGTGATAGAAAATGCAGTTACTTAGAAGTAATGGTATTCAGTTTTGCAGCCACCTTGGAAGCAACTAGTCAAGCCTTCTTTAGATTGTGCTTTGAGAAGTAAAGGTACACATCGCTTTTTCCCACTGTAGTGAAAACCAAGGTTTTAATGCTGGGATTAGAACCAAGTGCAGCTCTGCAGGTTTGTATTTTCAGTGGTATAATAAAGGAGGCATTTAACTCTGGTCAGATAAATCTCACTCACATTCAAAAAATGCAATTAGGGAAATATGTAAATCTAGATGTTTCATCAAATGCTAGCTAAGGGGTTACCAGTTCTTTCCTTGCACAATGACTGAACTAAAGAACTTTAGTGTCTGTGTAAGAACCATTGTCCCAGCCCCAGAACTCGTTGGAAACCGAGTCCAGACTGGCCGTGGGAAATACCTACATATTTAACACAAGCCCCATTTCTGAGAGAAAAGGGGGTGGAATAGAAAGTATGGAGATTTTACTGTTGCATTCTAATCAGCCATGATCTGCCTAATTTGCTTTGATCAGGAAGATAAACTAATTTTCCTATAGGCTGGGTAAAAGTAATTAGCAATCCAATGCTTTCATGCTTTTGTAAGGGGTAAAGAAAAGAATAGCAGAAATTGTAATAGTGGGAGCAAAGTACCCCTTTTCGGCTCATCTGAAAGCATTGTTAATTGAAAATAGGATGGTGCCGGAGGAGAGAGGCCCTGATTAAAGTGCTTTTTTGGGCTGGGATATCATTGTTCACCATGATCTATAATGTTACATAGCTAAATGTTTCAGAAGACTAATTTCACTTGAGTTGTAGTATATGTAGCTTCTGTTCTCTTTTGTGAAAAAAGCATATCCCATGTAAACAGTATGTCTGCCATTCTTTGAGGATGCTGTTTGATTTCTCAAGGCATTTTAATATCTCTTTTCACAATTGCGTTAGAATAATTCAGTGGTTAATTAGTGTCTGGATCTGCTGCTACCATAAGGCTTCAAGATGAGGGTTTCTTAGGCCATAACCGTGAATTCAAAAAGCAAAAGCTCTGTAGCCATAGCCAAAGCCAAATTACTGGATGTCCCGGTCTCCTGATGCTATTAGGTAACAACAGTGGTTCTGTGGGCCCCAACTGTGCCTGTTAGCCTGACACACATGCTGTGCTTTCCTGGGAGCTGAGTTTTCTGGGAGCTGTTGCTCCTCCTTGGCTCTGGCCATTCTACTTCAGGATAAATCAAGACGTCTTGCAAAATTTTAACTTTAACCATAAAACCCCTAATATGCAAACATAATGGAATGCCATCTTTACCCAGGCAAACTACTCATTCAGACCTTATTGAATTCCATAGGCTGCAGAATACCTCATTTTAAATACCTGTCTTCCCCTATGTTTCCCAATCTTTATATGAATTGAGTAGTTCAACAGGCAGTTACAACCAGCTTGCTTAATAATTCTGTCCACCTACCTCTTTGTATTTTGAAAGTTTTATTTAAAAAGTCAGGTAAGCTTAAGAACTCTCTTTATCATTTATGTTACAGTTGTATTGCAGTCCACAGTCCACAGCCATAATTGGGATTGTGTATTCACTGTGTCAGGAACAGCTAAAATACAGGGGCAGGCTCTATAAAAGCTTTCACAGGGAAAAAAAATAAAAGCAGCTATTTGTGATGAATGGGAAAAACATTTTATGGTGTGGATAGAGAAACAGGGGCATGTGTTCTCTCTCAAAGACACTCCTATTAAAAAAAATAATATCCTTTAAAGACTGAGTTTGGAAAATTAATTTTCCCTGCCAGCAAGATGCATCGAATAGTATTTGGAGGGAAGAAAAGCACTGTGTTCCTGTGTGATAGAAGTCTTAATCTGAAGTATATAACAAATTTTTCTATTGTGTTTGTATGTCCTAAAATATGTTGACATTGTGATCATCTGCAGTGTTTGTATTCCAACCTATGTGATAGCAAAAGCTATGTTAGTTTGAATGTGAGAACACGGTCGCAAAAATAAAAACTGATGTAAGAATTATAAAAAAAGTAGAAGCATTCATTGAAATACCTGAGAGTCTGGTAACATTTATTCCTTTTGCTTAAGGAGGCAGCACCACCTCATAGATAAAACACTGATTTGAGATTCAAACCTGTATTTTCTTTATTTCCTCATTGCATTGCTTAGTGCCACAGCAAATTTAGTTGGCCTCCCACTCTGCAGTCTCCTCAACTCCTACTTAGCAGTTAACTCTTTCTTTATGTTGTTCTTTGAAAAATATTGTGTAATTGAATATTGCTGTACAAAAAGTACAGGAGGGAAAAGGCAGGAAGCACATAATTCCCCCCACCTGCTGCCAGTAAACATCCTTCTTGGGTATGGGTGGGGAGAAGTTGGTTCCCTTGCCCTCTCAAGAGAAGCCGTAGCAATTCCGTCTCAGGCATTTGAATTACATCACTTTTTCTGTAGAATGTGAGCTAGAGTTTAGATTCCTACAGCTGTTCTTCACAAACCTGAGGAACAACTGGGGATTGCTTTTGTGCCTCTTTTTGAGTTGCACAGAAATTAGTTATCTAAATTCTTAGAGTTTTTCCAAATGAAAACCATGAGGAAATCGGACAATCTGTAACTCTTACAGGAAGACACTAACCCTAATTATGAATGTTGTCCTTCTTCCATAATGTTCATTATGAGGCTGAGGGGTTTTGTAATAACATTCTTGTGGTACTATGGAAATACACAGTTCTCAAAATGTTGCCGAAAAATAGTTTTACAAGTTTCATACTTTTGTGATATCACTCATTTCTAGTCCCAAAGAGTTCAACACACATATGAAGTCAGATCAATGTAGAATTTTTTAGGAAGATATGTGTAAGCTCTGCGTTTGGTCGGAGCCATCTGGTAGCCATCAGCAAAACATTGAGCCTGACCTTACCTGAACAGTAACATTGCCCAAAAGGATGGTTTTTATCTGGAGACACCTAAGAAACTGCATGGGAAAGAAACTTGTTCCACCTCATTGAACCTAGAGGAGTCTGACTACAAGATTAAGACCCACATGAAACTGGGTTCTCTAAGCTTTACTTTCAGGAAACACATACTGATTTACAGAGATGAAAGATTTCAAAAGTCATTAAGTGTTTTTACAGCCTAAATTGCATTAACTTTCATTAGGGTTTTACTAATTTTTATTAAGTCTTCCTTACTAAGTTTTCTGTATTTCTAGGAAGATCTGCCCATTTATAGTTTATAAAAGAAAGCCCAACAATCAAGTCACAAGTCTTAACATATACTGACAAAAGTAAAGCTTCTCACTTTTCCATGCAAAGAAAACTAATTTCTTTCACCAAAAGAAAAGCTTGAATAACCAGCTAGGCATTACAGTATGCTTCTGATGTCAGAAAACCTGCAGATAAAGAATCAGATATCTCAATCGAATTTCTTTGCACTGCCACTAGTGTAAATATTGTGCATACATTTTGTCTTCTAATTTAGTTGCTTCTGGAGTCATCTTGAAGTGGTATTCAGCTCCAGATTCACATGCTGTTCTAAAATGCAGCTGTCTAGAGTAAGTGGTGCCTCACTCTCCAGACAGTGAGCATAGTCCTAGTTGTTGGAGAGCATTGACCAAAAAGAAGTCACTTATCTGAAGATAAGTCTTTCTACCTTTAGCTGACTACTCTAGGAGGTCAGAAGCCTGTTTCACATGCAGACAGCTAACTTCAGAGTGTTAGGAGCTGAGTTATGGTCTCAGAGGTCAGTGCAATTGCCTAAGCATAGGTATCTGTCTAGTGCACTTAATTTGCCTTAGGGTGTCTTAGCTGGCCTTCAGTTGTCCCTTCAAAAGGCAAGAGGTCATGTCATAGGTGATAACGTTCTATTTGCCAGGCCCATGTGAATGTGTCAGGTAACATTTCAGTGACTCTAGATGCCTGTGTTTAGCAAACTAAACTGAGTCTCCATTGTCTAATGCAGCTGGAGCTTCATTTCGGTGCTCACCCCTACCTGCCTTAAGCCATTTAAGATGCTCCAGGTTATCTGAGGTGTCTGCACTGGATACATATGAAAAGGGCTTTACAGGAAGTACATCCTCTATGGTGTGAACAGTGTTGGTTGGGAGCCAGTCAAGTAATCTCAAGAAGTGATGGCCCACAGCTGAAAAAATTTGACAGTTTAGTTTACTTTGAGCCAGCCCAGAACCATGGCATAGTTCCCCTAGAAATCTTAAAGACACAGAGAGAATTGCTGTACTGTTAACACAGTAACCTGCATGAGGGGGGAGATTTGGAGTAGAGAACCCCTTTTTTAAACTTGTGTAACAGGCTTCATATAAGTTTAACAGTGAGCTGGGATGAGCATGGTTGATCTGTTATGCCACATCCAAGCTGCAGAGGGTTTTCACCTTTAAATTATGAGGTTTCTTCCTGTGATAGCAAAGAAAGTGTGGAACATGTTGTGATGTCCCACCCCTGAGGGGAAGGAGCACCCGATATTTGTAGATGCCCATGGTTGAAAAGCAAAGACAAAAGTCAGGGGATCTGCAAAACTTACAAACTTTTTTTAGTAAATGATACACTTGGCATGGAAATTGGTATAAGTTAGTCCTTTATCTTACATGTAATCCACATGGTGGTGAATTTTGAATATGGGGTAGAGTGGAAGAGTGGAGGGAGGGAGGGAAGGGAGAGAGGGAGGGAGGGAAGAAGGAGGGAAAGGAAGGAAAGAAGGAAAAGAGAGAGAGGAAGACAGAAATTGAGTCCTAACTCCATTGTCGATCCAGCTTCTGGGGTGTCAAGAGTGCTGGGGTCACTGCCCAAGCTTTGTGGGGGTACATCTTATAGGTAAGTTTCTACGTCCTGGAGCTAGTTTTGTCACTTTCTGTGCAAATTAGTTATCATGCACAGTTTGTTCTCCTAAACCTTTCTAGAAGTGGGTCAGAGGGCTTCAGGGGTCATTGGTGGTTCCCCTACTGCATCAGCCTTTAGTTGACAGTCCATGCCTGCTTCTTGACCTCATTCCTGTGCCTGTGCTGTGCTGTGCTTATCTCCAGGAGTCAGAACAAGGACATTTGTCCCACAGAAGTGCTGTCCTACCTCTGTATGGCCCTCTTCTCCAGCCACATCCTGTTCTTTCTCACCGCATGTTCTTGCCAACAATCCTTGATTGGCTCCATAACTATCTGGCCATTTGAGACATACACATTATCCCCTTATCTTCTAGGCTTCTACAGATGTCTACATAAGTGGACAATAAGGCAAATGAAAGAGGCAGATGCCTCTGAGGGTGTGATCTTCAGCCATAGTTTATGTGATTTCACATATACAAATCCTTGACTAAGCTTCTCCCTTTCAACAGCACTAGAGGGAAGGATAATCTTTGTGTGTCCTGGTGAGGAATGTCCAGGGAACTTCGTTGATCCCCAGGCTGTGTCCTTGACATTCACAGTAAATTGTCCAATATGATGAAAAGGTCGATTTGATCTGTATGGATTGGGGAAAATTTGACAGGGGTCTGATTTTCTTTTCTTTTAATATTAAAAAATTTGAATAGCACTGCATTTCAAACTTTGCCTGTGATTTCCAATATGTTATGTTTTTCAGGTTTTCTTCTTTTCTGTGGTGCTTAAACATTTTGACCACATTATCCCAATAATGATAATATAATGATAATAATAATAATAACAGTAATAATAATAATAATAATGCATTGTGCCCATCAAAATAGCTCATACGTTGCCTCTGGTTTAGGCTATTGGATACAAAATGCAAAAAAAAAAGAGGAAGAAGAGAATAAAAACTTCCTTGGGATGTAAGAACAGTCTAGAAAAGAGTTTGTGTGTGTAAGGGGCACAGGTTTTGAGAGTTTAAAGCCTGTCCATTAGCTTTGTTTGGAGAAACGTAAATTAAAACCATATTGTCCTACAAGACAAATACAAAGCAGAATGTAACATATTAGAAATTATTAAGCCTTGCAAATATATAAAGGTTTTATAAAATATCATACATTTAAAATGTTGAATAAGGATTTTTATAAATTTCTTGTCTGTATTTTCAACATAAAAAGTCTTGTGACATCTGATTAAGGGAAATTTTAGACTGTTTCATCAGATAAAGCAATCAGATTGTGCTTTAATCAGTTTCATTGTTGAATTAGAAGAAACATACCTTCCAGTCCTAAAATAGTAACATAATTGTAAAGTTGTCAGTCTAGGGTTTCTATTTGAACTGATTACACTTGATAAAAATAACAAACCATGACAAATAGTGGGGCTAGGTTTCAGTAATTCACTGGAGAATGTCTCTACCAAGTCTTTGTGGCAAAATGTCTTGTTTGCAGGACAAATGCAGAGTTGAAATAACAACCAATGAATACCACTGGTGAAATGGCTATGTACACAAGGTGAATGCTAAAGTTTTCCCTTCTGAATGGACCTTTTAATCCAGGCATTATCTAGGCTCTGAAAAAGTCTTCAGTGGCCTTACGTACAGATTAATGAGAAAATCTGAGACTTGGAGTTGGGCTATTTGCAGAAACAGTTTTCAAGATTTACTGGTGGTTGACAAATGCCATTTAAGCTTTCAAAGCCATCAATATGCTATTGAAAGGGATTTAGAGGGAAATCCTCCCACTATAGAGGACAAGGACTTTGAAGGATCTCAGTGGAAGCCCTGGGTCTCCCCACCCCTTCAAACCTTTCACTGGCTTCCTTCAGCATATAGAGCCCTGAAACACGTGGCTATGGGAAAGGGGGGGTGGCCCCTTTGAAAGGCATTTGTATATAACTGAATGTGCCAATCTGCTTTTGTTCAGGCATGAGAACTGAATAGAAGTGTTTCCAGAAAAAGTCTCTTGTGCTCATGGTCAGCTTTTCAATGGGCTTTCTGCTAATAGATTTTTAATATGAGAGCTGGAAATAGGGAAATACGAGTTTGAAAATTTTATTGATTTGAAAAATTGCCCAGGAAAGCGTCCCTGCCCTGTAGCATTTGTTAACGATGCTACCGTTTCCTTCTCTAACGCTGGCTTTCAAAGAAAAGGATATACATGTGACAAGACAAATCACTTGAGTTTAATTTTTTGAAATAATGTCCTTTTTTCCACATTTTAAAACCTGTTTCTATGTTATTTCTTTTCTTTGGTTCTTCAAAAACTCATTTTTAAACCATATGTTCTTATTAAAAAATGTCCATTATGGGATTTGGTTAGGTAAAAAGGACACCTTAGATGATCGTGTTTTAGTTAAAGGAGTTTTAATATAAGATCAGGATGGCTTGAAGTCCTTGCTTTTTCCCATGCTGTTCTAAATCTGCAGGATTCAAGATGAAAATTCTGAAGAGCTTAATAAAATTATACAAACAAAAAAGTGGCAGAACCTGCAGCACAGTTCTGGGGAAAGGGATTTCTCTGGAATCTCTGGTGGATTATGCAAGGACACACTGGGGCTTTATTCATGAAGTTTCTGAGAGATTTGTGGTTTTCAGTCAGAACAAATGCCCTGAAAACCCTCTCTGTGGTCCTTTTAATAGCAACAGTATTTATGCCAGTAAGACCATGTGGCGCTGTCTTCTTCAGTTTGTCACCATCACAAGCATGTGAAAGTAGAGATCCAAGTGCCATGGCTGAGAGGGGTGTCCTTCACCTCTAATCTTCACATCACTCCCCACATGGAACAGGAGAACAAGGGCGGGATATGGGTTGCTGTAGTCTCTTTATACCCAGTGTGTGGTGTGAAGAAGAACACCACTGTGCATCCCACCAGATCTGAACTCCTCATGAAGGGAATGCAAGGCTGACTGGCTTCTGCAGAATGTGGAAAATAGGACAGCACCTCTCAGCAGAAGACCTACTTCTGCTAGTGAGTGCTTTGACTTTACTGCTGTCCTATATTTCATTTCTATCTGCACCATTTTCCTGCTGGCATCCATTTTGCCACCATTTGGGGGAGGAGAGCAGCACTAACAGTATGCGGCAGGCACCGTCTTATGCAGGATGATCAGTGCTCATCAGGAGCTGCTGTCATGTAGGGGTTGGGTGTTGTGGTGTTCATTTGTGCTATTTGTTCATCACAAAGCAAATGAAGCCTATAGGACATCTCCCAGATTGTCTGAGGCTTCTAGTTCTTAAAAAACATTGCTGCATCTTCGTCCAGAAGGAACTATCTGTTATGCCCCACTCCGCTCCACGAGTTTAGGGGAAGGTTGTTTGATCCCCTCTGGGTGGTGCGTGGGGTTAACAACACAATTCTTAGAAGGTTCAATAACAAACTTTTACTTGCAAACTTCAGAACATTAACGTAGAATAAGGTACTTGGCAAATTTTAAATAAACTTAGGCAACTTTAACTTACCCAGACATAACAAGGCACTTATTAAGGCATGTAATTTCTTAGTCTGGTTTACAATGTATTTTGAGAAGAAAGAGAGCAAGAAAGAGAAAGAAATGATAAGAGTAGAAAGGTACTGCCTCCCATGGATCCAGTAATGAGACTTGAGTGTTGCAATTTAGATGTCCACTGATCCAAGTGATGGTGGCAGTCTTGATCTGTTGTGGGTGAGAGAAGCCCACAAAACACAAAGTTCAATGGGTTAATATACACTCAGGTTCAGGTGGGAATGCCCAAGTACCTCCCCTGAGGGGAAAATTTACTCTGTCTGATACAACACTCTGGATCATGTGCAGTGCTCTGGTGGAATGCCGTAGAAATGAATCTGGGGGTGCCTTGGGGGTCTTTGATGGTTTATGACACCTTCTAAGACATGACAGCTGCCTCTCTTTAGTGTAGTTGATCCAATTACGCCCCATCAGAAGGGATGAACACCTTCAGACCTGTGAATGTCCCAGTATCTCCCCCAGAGGGCAGTTTTACACCTGAGCCAGTTGTGGAAGGGAGGACACGATAAAAAGTGCTATCCCACCTCCCAGAATCTACTTCTTATCAGCCTCTTCCCTTACCTGGCTCAAAATCGAGCTTCTTGCTAAACGAATGTTGATTTGTCGTGGTCATCCTCTGGTGCTCACGCCCTCTGCTCCTGGGCTGTTACCTTGCACATCCTCAGCAAAACACCTGCTGCTTTTGCACGTGGCCAATTGTTTGAGCCTTTAACCATTAACTTTACAGTCTCTCACTCCATCACACTGTACATTATTTTGAGTAATCCTTCTGGTTTCCTGATGGAGCTGACTGGAAACCTGAACGTCAATAACAGTTGAGCAAAGGCTATGGAAAACAGAGAGGGTGAGGAAGGAAAAATGAGAGAATCAGCTCATTACTTTGAAAAAACACCAGGAATGAAAAGTACCAAAAAAATCGGAGCAGGCATGACAACCAAACAAAAAACAAAGAAAGACTGTAAAAGCAGAAAATGTCACACTTTCCTCTCCTTAGCGACCCAAATAATATCTTGCTTTTAAGTCAACAGATTTTCAAAATTTTAAAAGAGCTGAAAAAAAAAATTAGAAATCTTCCCTGTGAGCCTGTCAGTACTACAGGCACTACTGCAGGCGAACCAACGTGCTCTTGCATAATTTTCCCAACCATGAAATACTGGCTGTTGGGTAGAACCTGGCATTAGGCCTGAATGATGTCTTCCATGGGAGTCACTGGGAGTTTTGCTACCAGGATCAGTGGAGCCAGGTGTTTACCCCCAGGCACTGTTCTAGTGCTGACATTGACTTGCTGTATTAGAAGTTTTAAGACATGTAAATAATAGGGCAACTGATTGTTTCCAGCATTTTTATAGCATTTGGAATAGCTAAATAAGAGAGATCTTGGAAGGTTCATTTCATGAGTAAAAAAGGCGAACCAGACAGGTGCAGTTTAAGGGACACACTATTTCACATATGCACACACGTGCAACAGAATTGGCAGGGACAGTTTATGTTTGGTAAAGGTTTGTTTTGCCTAGTGATGTTTTGTGATATTGTTCAGTATTGTCTCCAGGAAGATCCAAAACTCACCTTTGAAGCCTGAACCAGAGACAGGGCATGGATTTGGCTGAGCAGCACCAGTTAATTGCTTGCCCTGAAGAGATTTTCTGTAGATCATCATAACAATCACAAGAAGTGGTGGGTCACTGGCCTCAAAAAGAGGTTGCCAAACAGTGGGCTATGTGAACTCTATGAATAAAAGGAAGGAAACAGGGATCATTTATTCCACATCAGAGTGCTGCCTCTACACCTGCTGAATATTAGCTTATCCTCTGAAAAGCCCAGCTGATCACAGTAGAAATAGTTCTGAAGTATTTTGCCTCCACCTATTAATTGTACATCTCTGATCCCATTAATGTAAGTTATTGTAAAAAGAAATAATTTATCAAAAGAGAAGACATTTTTATACTAGAAAGAGTGCAGCTCTTTTCCCTGAAGACTCTGCTGGTATAACCACATGAAAAATACGTGCCAGCTCAATACAACACATGAGGTCTCTCTACCAGAGATTTCTCCTTGGGAGAGTGACTTAGAGCATCTCAGCTCTCCTCCTGGACCTGAAAAGTTTAAAGCTAGCTCAGGTATTTCAGTAGTCTGCCTATCTGAAGGGCAGCTGATCAGTTACAAGCAAAGAAAATATATGGATACCAGGTATAAGTGATGTCAGTATAAGATTAAGGACATGGTATTTGTGCATATTAGACTGTTTTATACCAGTCCATGTGAAGGTATCTCATGACAAAAGTGAATTTTGATTACATAAGAAAAAAGAAATAATTACCTGATGGAGAAATACAGTGTTTTCAAGTGCATTATCTTTGTAGGAGTCAGGGTACATATTTCTTGGCACTTATTGTTGCAGAAATTTGTGTGTTCAATCTGTCAGGGAAGAATCTGACAGCTTTGTCATTCCTCTGAGCTCCGTAGGAGGTGTTGGAAGAGACTGTCCACCAGCCAGGAGCTGGCAGATCTGGAGGCCTATTGTATTCCAGCAAACAAGCTCTGTCAGACATAAAGAGAAGATGTGCATATAAAAAAAATCCACAGTTTCCTATATCTGAAGAATGTTTACAATATTTACATCCTAAGTAAAGGATCAACTTGCGTTACTCCAAGCCAAAACTGACAACTGAAATAAAGCAGTTCTGCTTCACCTTTGTTTGTTTCTCCTCTGTATTTGGGCTTGTGGAGGCACAAACACCAATGTAGTGAACCAATTCAGGGAACTGATTTGGATTAAAACCAATTTTTTTTCTGCTGGATATTTTCCGTAATACAGATCAGTTGTCAACTCTGGTTGAACAGCATCCTCACAAGGAATGAGCAGTTCTGGACTAGGGGGAAGATCAGGAGAAATTCTTCTGGTATCAGCATTGAATGAAACTGAGTGTGTTGATAATATGACATCCATGGGCTTGTCAATGCAATAAAGAGAAGATTCTGTAAATAATTATTTCAGCTAAGCAGCAACACAAAAATTACCAAATTAGTACTTCAGAGTAGAACTCTAGTAGGTGTGATATAGCATAGCATCACTTTCTTTGCTGAAACTCTTCAGTTCCTGTACAAGGTACAACTAAACTGTAATTAAAGTGTTATGTTAAAGTACCGTGTTAAAATGGTTGGACATGGTACTATTAATGGGTTTTTCCAGCCTAAACAGTTCTATGATTCTGAGTCTATGTCAGCCGACACCTGACTCAGCACCAATGTGTAGGAAAATGGAAACCTACAGGACAAGAGTGGCAAAGAAACGTACCAGCATTTTACTGCTAATTTATGTGCCTAAAGAAAAGAGATCAGTTGAGATCAAAGAGGTGGACTCTTGTCTTTGCTGACTTATATTTTTGCCATCTTCTTTACCAAGCAAGAATTTCACCCAGAGTACGTGTATTTTGCAGTGAACTATTTTGGGAATTCCAGGTGTGTATATTCACGACACCTGCCACATTACATCAGAGAAAGTAGCATTGTACAGAGACCCTGCATTGTGAAATTAGAACTGTCATAGCATCCTCCTGCTGTACCTGGGGTAATTAGTCTCTCTGAAGGCATCTAACATGGTAATGTATCTTCCAGCTCTGGACCCAGCTCACTCATCCATGCCGCAGGGACCTTTGCACTGTGCAATGTAGGGTATATGTTTCCTGCCCTGAGTACCGGTCTGTTGTGCACAGATTTCCAGATGCTCATGCTTACACTGTCACTGTTGAAATGTGTTTGTAGCAGATGCTCTCAAAGCTGTTTTGAGATTTTTAATTCTTCAAATCCATGCTGTGGAATTGAGTTGAAGCAAATTAAGATACACAAAGTAAATTACTTACAGTGTATCTTGTTATGAATGAGATCAGGCTAATCATGATTAATTTTCACCCTCAGCAGCCTCACTGAAGTAATCTTGGATATTTTGGTGAAGAAGAGTTTTAAAATTGGTTTGTGTAACATATAAGCTGTGCTGTACATGACTTGTGCTTGGGTATTCAAACCAGTTGACTGTGTGACCCATAATACTTGATTTAGAAATTTGTACTTTATAACTTTAGGGTTGTATTTTGAATCTTTGTTTACACTCAGATATATTTTGAATTAGTTTCTGTTGTAGACATGATGTAGTATGTCAATAAGCAAACTATGCTGTGCTTTTTGTAGATGCTCTCCTCTAAATTACAAGTAACCGTAATTTAGGAACAGCTTCATTGAAATCAGAAGGATGAAATTATAGACAGGGAACTAGAAGAAAATTAGACCCCCAATTTCTAAAATGGGTGAATGTGTCCATTCATTCAGAAAAAAAAATACGGGGGGGGGTATGGATTTCCTATATTTTTTGTCATCTTTGTAGCAAATAGTTGTAAAAATAAGCAACTTCTGCAATGTCAGAAAATATTCTGAAACCAAGAGTTTCTTTTTCCCAGACTTGGTCACATCTAATAAATATCTATTGTCAACTTACCTATGTTGTTCTTCATCAAAATAAGATAAACAGTACTTGATAAACACAAAACACATGAAAAACACAACAAACATGCTCATAGCTGTCTTCATAAATTACAATAAAACCTGATATATTTTCCTGTTGTATATTGTTTCTGTATTTGAACAAGATGAATCATGTGTGCAGTACTCATGTAATCTGTTTGAAACAAGCAGTAACTCACAAAGTAAAAAAAATACTAATACAATCTGTGGGCATGGGTGGAAGAGGAGTTCCATTCAGTCCTCTTTTAATTGCTCCTGCTGGCTTCTGTATTATTAAGTACTCCTTTAGTTATTTAAGTTTTTTAAAATGTGAGTTAAATACAGCAGATGATTGACATGTTGGAATGTTTTTATAACTCACCCTGGTAATTATTCCTTATCAAACTGAGTCTTCAGCCTCAAATGAGCAGCCGTGAATCAGCTTTGAAAGTAAATGGTTAATTTCATCTAGTGAGCATCATGAATTTGGTATACAAAAAAAAGCAGAGAGCCACAATCTTTGTATCTAAAATGAAATGTCAGGTACTTGTCAGATTAATTCAGCACTGGGTGTATTTGATCTGATCTTTGATCTTTACTTTCTTTTTTTGACCCTAATTGTTTGCTCTGCCCTGCACTCTCTGCTGGAGTCGTGGATAAACTGAATGGCAAAATTGTTTCCTGAAAAGATTAATCATGCACGCACTGTTTGCTTTACAAAAGTTCTGCAGTCTAGATATAAGTAAGACTTTGATGGTTGTTTATATGGCAGAATTGCCTATGTTCAGGAATAATGCATGGTGTTTAAAATGACTCTGTTACAGACCTTCGGCAGTAATAAGTCAGATTTTGCTGCCTGTGACATCAGAGGAACCCAGTGACAGGTGTTGGGAGTGCAGAATTCTGGCCAAAGCATTTTGTTCCTTCGTGTTGAATCCAGATGTGGCCTGTCCGCCTGGTTTGCCAGGATCCGATGTTACGGGCCAATATACAAGTGGCAAAGAAGAAACGTAGATAGAGCCCTCCTGACCTTACTGGATCACCTTTGAGGCTTCCTTAAGTTCAGGGTGCCTGATCCTTGCCATCTATTTACATTTGAAATGACTGGAACAGACACCCTCTGTGTGCCGAGGAAAGGAAGGACAGTGTGAGTGGGACAGAGGAAGTGCCGTAAAACTCTCCGTGAGGTGCACAGACTCTTGCTGCTCTCACATGGGGTCTGCTCTCACGTGACCACACAACATCATTTGCTTTTTGCAGGGCATGTTTTAATACAAACGTGTTGGGTCTCTGGAGAGAGTGAGCTTCAATGTCAAGTAGCAGAAATTTTCTGTTGAAAGTGTGTTACAAACAATCGTCTTTTATCCCTTCCATGTAAAACTATAGCATGGGATCTGTTGTTGTTAATTTGCTATTGCAAATAATGTTACATGGGATAATGAATGTTTAAATTCTTAATATTAGCAGTTGTCATTATCAGCGTGCAGAAGGGCAGAAATAACCATGCTGTTTCCACTTGTTATTTACCATAAATACCTCGATACTGAGATTTCCCCCTCTGTGTGATGTCTATTACAGCTCTCCCTGTACTGCTTCCTCCTGCAAATATACCCTTCTTCTACCAGAAGATTTTTCCAAATACAAAGATATACTCTTCAAATGTGAAATTCGAATCTTAATCATATCTTACTACAGGGTTCTTCAAAAAACCCTAGATGAAGTTTGAAGCTAGTTATAAGAAGTGCTATGGTTTAATTGTCAGAAAGTGCTTACAATACTTATTTGTGCATGCTTGTACTCTGCCCTGTGCTACTCTGCATGGGTGTGTTACACATGCAAATACATAACTAGCAATTTTCATGTTGACTTTAAAGATAATGTAATCTAGGAACATTAAAATGAAAATATGGACATTGTTTTATGAGTCTATTGACAGCTTATGCATCACACTTTGGTAAATTGGTGTAAATGCCAGGGTTGGACAGTGTGATCTAATGAAAAGGGCACTGGACAAATCATCAGTAGTGTTTTCCTTAGTGGTGTATAAACATCTCTTTGATTCTGACCATGTCACTTAGCCATTATGTGTCTTAGTTTCCTTTCTGCAAAATGATGGCAATTATTGTTCTATTCATTTATTGAGAGCTTCGAACGAAGACATCTGTAGCAATTTATTTGTAAGAAATAGAAACTACTGTTACTACAGTGTCGGCAAATAGATTTATCTCCTTTAAGTAGCTGTAGCAGATGAAGATATTTCCCATTAAAAATGTAGCATTTGCGTTAGCAGATGGCATGTAGCTAATAGCCAACATATTCTTCCAGCGTAGAGTGGAACTAGTATTCTGCTAACACTAGAAACAAGAGTGCTGTGTTAAAAAGATAGCAGAGCAAGGGAAGAGCAGAAGTGATGTTCACCTGCTTTCATTATTTTGTATGACTACATGTAAGCTAGTGTCAAATCTTGCTGTAAATGAATTAAGGAAATTGTGTTAGTTTAGGAGCTGTTCTTAGCTAGTAAGAACCAAGGGACTGCATTCAGTCTATTGTCAGTATTTTATAAGAGTGCTTTATCTTTCAAAGACGCATAAGAAAGGGTTGTTAATACAACTTGTTGGGATAAGGCAGACTTAGAAGATCAAAATTAATAATCCTAAATCTTGATATTTTCTGAAAATCAAACAGGTTGCAACTGTTAAAAAAATAGGCTACAAAATTAATTGTCTTTAGTATTGGATTATTTTATTAGACCTGCAATGGGTAGACAAGTTTGTACCATACAGTATAAAAGATACTTAAAATAGTAGAAGTTTTGTGTGTATCCCTAGACAGATTTTTGTTCTCCCTTAAAAGTCATAAGTATAATGAAAAACTGATCTTCTACAATCAATAGTAACTGAAACATCTCTAGTAATAACAGCTAATAACAGGTTAGTAACTTGGCCTGCACTCATCTATTACATGTTAAGAACTAGTTCACGTAACTTGTTACACTGGCTTTCTGGAATTCCTTATTAACTACTCACTTTTAAGATGGTAACGGGATGTTTTTTCAGCACATGTGTACATGGACAGCAAAACCAGGGGGAAGAAAGACCTGTCGTATTTGCCTTCTTGGATGCTGTTTTGCAAATGCTCAGAATTTGCTCGTCTTCTCACCAACAAAAAAAGATAGATGCATAGTACAGCTGCAATATTTTCATCACAGATAGGATTCCTTTAGTGAGTCACCAGAGACACAGCGTGGTGATTGATTGGCACGCAGTATAATTAAGATATCGTTATAGTACACTGCCAGTGCAGTCACTGAAGCAAAACTTCTTATCTTTTGGAAAGATGAAAGTTTCATTTGCTGGTATGTTGCTTTTATAGCCAGCAGTTGGAAACAGGCTGCAGGAATGCTGGTGGGAGAACAGACACTGTGTTCATCTCATTGTTCAAAATAATGTATTGCCTTTTTAGTACAATGTGGCAGCTCATGGTGCAGGTGGTTTTCACAAAAGTAGATCTGATGCTATTGCTCTCTCTATTAGGAGCATTTTAAAACTCAGGATATACTCTTACCATGTTGCTCCTACTGGCATCAGTGGAGTTTGTGTGTGATTTGATGGTGGGAGATAGAAGTACTTCTGTTACGCTGAGTTACTTAAATGTTTTCAGTATTCAAATAACTCTACATTTTTCATTGCAGTAGTTTGTAAGAGTCTACCACGATTCAGTGCAAAATCAGAACCATTCCACTGAGGGTAGTTAAAGATCCAGTATCTTGATTTTAATATTTTTAAGCATTACAGTGCAAATGGTGACGTGCAAGCCATCTTTCATCCCTTCTCTTTCCTAGAGAGAGCAAGTTGCTGATTTTGACAGGCTAGCATTGAAAGGACAAATCAGAAAACCCATTTGATGTACTTTTTGGAAAGAAACCATTGTAGTTGCAGGACATAAGACATACACATTGCAATTGTTATTGGTTTTCAAAGTAATGGTATGTAACCCTACAGTTTACCAGCTAGCTGTTTCAGAGTGTTAGCTGTGCTTGATCTAACTCATGGCCATAAATCTCATCCTAACCATGTCTTCTTGGCAGTATGGTCCAAAATGCTAGCAAACCAAAATGCTGAGAACCTCCTTTATTTGTGTTTAGAGCACTGTGAGGAATTTCTACTGAGAAGCCCAAATTTTGCAGTATTGCTTACACCAGACCCAGCGTAATCAGACCAGACTGATGGCATTGCATTACCTCTTTTTGTTTGTCTCACCTCTCTGAACATCCCCCAGAAGTAGCTCTGGGTCATGGCACTTCTCTCCCTTAGTCATTTCAGTGAACAAAAATTTGATTGAATGCATCCATGGCGATTCTGATCCAAAAGAATATTCTGAATCTAACCACTGTAAGCACAGACAAACTGCTGCTTTACCAGTGTAAGGAATGTGTGGTTTTTGAGGGAGAAATAATGTCACGTATTTAGCCAACTGGTACAGTTGGAAGAAGTAGAAGGTTTTGGTTTTTGTGCCTGAAAGTTTCTCAGTTTTTCCATCTGTATCAGCTAGCCTCATCAAGCATATTTCCTCTCCCTAATGTGGTCTCCCTTATATTTTTAAACCCTTATAGGTACAAGAATAGCACATTTCCAACATAGACTGGAATGGCTTGTGTATTATTTGCTAGGATTTTTTTAAACTAATTTAAAAATACATTATTGAGCAAGCTTGGGAAATAATTTTTGTTACTGCCACCGTCCCTGGAAGTTTTTGAAAGATGCATAGATGTGCCACTTAGGAGCATGGTTTAGTGATGAACATGTCAGTGCTGGGCTAATGGTTGGACTGGATGATCTGAAGAGTCTTTTCCAACCCAAACAACTCCATGATTCTGTGAAATACGCACAGGTAATGTTTAGTAGTTCAGTTGCACAAAAACACCTTTGTATGTTATGTTCCAAGAAAAGAGTCATCTGGAAAAAAAGTAATCTAACAGAAGGAAATTATTTAACCGGTAGGTTTAAAAAGAGTTAGCAATGGCTGCAGAGTGCACTGGGAAAAAGAAGAGGTTCTCCTCCATCATATAATGGAGAGCATATACTTTACCACATGAGTGGTGTCCAAAAAGGAGACAGGGACATAGCAGTTCACTGTTGGCAAATCCACCTCTGGGGTCTAATGATGTTATTAAGGAAAATGCACTTATTATTGATTTTCTCCTTGTGCATCAAAGCACGTAATGAAAGCCACCTTCTGTTATTCTAATCCTCTTAAGATATAAGGGTCTGCTCAGTAGACTGCTTCTGACTGGTTCATCATGGGATCCTGTGTGTGATACAAGTAGACAAGTACTGCCTACTAATAATAGTTCATATGCCAGAAAACCAGATCTCAGGTTTTTCTGGTCAGCCAGAGCACTGTTTAATGCTGGGTTTGTAGAATGCCCTAAATATGTGTGTATCTGAAGATGAATCATTCCCATCTTCCACCAGGGCTGGCTTTTCAAGTCTAAAGTGTGATTTGGCATGTTTCCAAAAACCCATTAAGACATGTGTTGAAAATATCATAATCAAAATGATCTTGTTAAAATATTGGTTTATCTTAATATTCAGTAGTATATAATTCACTACCTGGATGAGTTTTTCTTTTGCCGAATAAATCCATGTTTTTGTTCCTTTGCCAGAATAAATCCTTTGAGCCTTTATCAAAGTGAAAGGGCAATAACCTGCTAAACAGTATGAAAGAATTAGGTGATAAAGTATTACAGTAAAGAATGAATTTAATAAGTACACATTGCTCAAATTATACTTTGATTTTTAAGTGAATGCAGAAACCTTACTCAACAGTGATTTGATAATTGTTGTAAAGTATTAACACATTTCCTTTATTTCAAAATCTCTATGCGAAGTATGTTCTTGAATTATACATTTTAAAATTCAGCAAAAGATCAAACATCTAAATTAACTATGTTGACTAAAAGCATATATTCTGTAATGTGAAACAGACTGTGAGTAATAAGAACTAGATGGAGTAGGAATAGGATGCCTACCCACCAAAGTACAGATAACTTATTTACCTTGTAAGCGCTCAACAGCTGGAAGAAATAAAGTCATCTAAATAGTACCCAAAGTAGCTGGAAACTATAAGCACTGCTACAAATGCATAGATACGTTTAAATAGTGAGGAGTTTTAAATTACTGTATAATATTTGCATAAAATATGGAGGTTGATTTTAATTTTAAGAATCTACAGAAATTTTGATATCATTGTGTAAGTTGTATCTTCCACACAGAATTTTATTATGCAATTTGTTTACGGTCTTGGTACTTAATGAAGAGCAATTATAATGATACTGTGGGGCATGGGGAAGACAATGGTAAACAATGGAAAAGCAAGTTAAGAATAAAAAGGTATTATATGAAATTTAGTCTAAACCATAGCTTGAGTGAGCTCTGACAGAGCTGATATGGCTGGTAGTTTCCTGTACCAGGAACTACCGTGGAACCCCACCAGGAAGTGTGCTACAGAGCAGGATCACATTACACCCTTGTTTTATGGTTCATTTCACATATTTAATGCAATTTGAGTACCTGTAACAAAAGAGCACTCAAAAAGGAAATGTTTATTATTTGAAAATATGTCATTTCTATAAGTCAAGTTGGGTTTTCGGGACACCTGATGTGCCTATGTGAGGCAAGTATACAAATCAATATTACCATGCAACAGTCTGTACAGCAAAAGCAAAGTGTTTCCATATTCATAAAATGTAAAGGATGATGCAGATCTTTTGTGTGCTTTTGCCTATTTCAGTAAACCAAGTGTACTACAGTGCTACAACAACAGCAGAAATCATAGTAGTTTTCCTTTATTACTCCAAGTAAATTTTAATACAGTACAATGGTTTATTAAAATTATGTCGACTTAAAGGGTTGTTTAGTGTTCCAGCTGCTTTATAGAGCGTGATAAAACATTCCAAAGTCTTTGGAAATTAGGAACATGCTACAGCCTGTATTTGGTTTGACAAGGTTGTGTTCGTATGAGAGAGGAATGTTTAACATGCTAACTAGATAATGATTCATCAATTCTGGCAGAGGAACTAATTTTTATTAATGTAGTACTTAAAAATGTGTGGAATGAACAGCTGGATGCCACAGTTGTGGCATGCCATATTAAGTCTCTGTCTGTCTTCCCCTACAGTGATCTCAGTATGAACAACATTACTAAGCTGCCCTCAAACCCTGTGCACAATCTCCGCTTCCTGGAAGAGCTGTAAGTATCATTGTATCCCTGATGGGCACAGCCAGCACTAGACACATTCCTGTGTTTGTCTCTCATACTTACTGTGGGAACCAGATAAAACGGTGCAGGAAAGCTGTCAGCCTGACACTTTTGGCACATACGGAAACACTTAGTTGAAAAAAAAACAATTGCTTGTGATTCTGGAAATGAACTTATAAAAGAGTTACCATGAGGCTACAACTTCTCTAAGCAGAGACAGAGCCAAACAAATTAAAATTTTTAAACAAGGGCTGTTTAAAAGATCTGGATTGCTTTTTGGAAATAGTTAAGCAGCAGGATATTAAAAGTTTGAATACTGGCTCATGTTTATTAAAATCACAAGTAAAGCTGTAATCAAAACCAAAACCTGCTGTCTTGTTCTGCCTGTGTCAAGGACAATTGAGTCCACATTTCATAGTACTGAGGCTTCTTGTCCTAATCACTTTTAATTACTGTTTCCTTACTCTTAAACTTAGCATCCCTGAAGGCTGACTGTAGAATGCAGAACCCTGCAAAAAGCTTAGTTACGCTATCTAGTACATTCACTGAGGGGAAAAAGTGCATTGCGAAAACTAGCTGATCAAGCACAACATCAAAAGAGGAATGTTGGCTTGAAGTGATGGTGACTAACCAAAAGTGAAAAGTATTGTGCGTTCATGAGACCTGGATTTGGCAGTGACTCTAGTTATAATGGCCCAGGCTTAAAAGAAAATTTAGGAATCCTAGGAAAATTAGAAAATTTCTGAGGAGTGATGGAGACTCTGTAACTGATGCACTGTAGATCTTGTGGAAAAAAGCTGGCACCTGTTTTTGCATGAGTACCTCTAAATATTGATTAAAAGCCTTTTATGAAATGTAGCTTTTAAGTTTTTTGAAGTGAAAACCTGCTTTTTTTTAATAGCATGCTTAGCTGTTAACATACCATAAAATCCATGTAGGATATGCAAAGTCATGGTGCTGCCCTTCTTGCAAAGACATGGTCTGTTTTAATCCATGAAATGTATACAGTCCTCTGCAATTTAGATGGGAATTGCACTGACAACTTTTGGTGTCCTTGCTAATGCTCGTTTGAATTTTGCCACCTGGTCTTTCCAGCTAGCATCTATGAAAAAGAAGAAATTGAAATCATTTTGTTTGCTAACTTTGGACAATACCCTATTTGCAAGCAGGTTTTCCTTTCCTGTCTCATTTTTATTACTGTCAGCATTTGTATTTAGCAAGTTTAATTTCTTTTTATTCTCCCTCTCTTCCTTTACTTACCCCTTTTCTTTGGTTATCAATATCTGGCTCGTTTAGTGGAACTTTCAAATAATGTAACAGATATGAGCATAACAAGGAGAGACGTCACACACCAAATGCTGACAGTATCAAGTGCACATGAAGTGAATCATGCCACAAAGCCCCTGCTTGTGAACTTCTGCATCATGTGCATGTACGCTTGTCCAGTCTCCTGTCAATTGTAATAACCCTACTAAAACCTTCCAACCCAATGATTGCTCTCCAGCCAATAAAGAAAATAATTAAAGCCAAAGTTTGGGCTTTTTCTGGAAGGAAATTCTAATACAGCCAAGTTACCTTCACTCTTTCATTTTATGGTCCAAAGTTAGATGACCTAAAAACTAAAATTTAAGTCACTGCCTGAGAAACTTTCTGTGGTCTATGTTATGTTCCTGATCAAGACCTTTGAAAGTGCTCTTATCTTCTGCTTGTGCTGGGCCTACCTTTTTCACTGAAAATATTAAACCTTTATTCTTATAACCCTCTGTTCCAAAATAAGTAAGACTCCCAGTAGTACCAGAAAGGTATTTATTTCTTAACTGTTTTGTTCTACATATACACAGTCAACTCTTCTATTTGTTTCACCCAAGCCAATCACTTCTATTTCTCATTAATTTAATGCTGTTTTGTGAAATCCTTCTTGTTTGTATTCACTTTTATAATAAGCATAAAAAACAGAAGCCTTTGAAGATGTGAGGCAACTGATTGCTTCTCGTTGTGCTGAGAGATTGTTTGGTGTTTGGAGGCATGCACTACAGTTCAGTCTAGTATTATAAAGAAAAAGGTATAGACAACGGAAAGGGAATTTTGAATTTTATTCAATTTTGAAGTAGGGGAGAACAATCATTGTAGTTTCCATGCTCCCCTATGTTAATTTTTGAGCAGTGATATGAAAATTATTTTTCCCATGCAGGCATTGCCACATGATATTTTTTTTCTAGCTTATCTAAGAATTTAGTGTTTTGTTTATGCAGCTCAGTTAAAAGATACTGTTGAAAAATATCACTTGGCCCATAATGCAGACATTGTTAAAATAAGATTATGAGATCTTTACCAAAGCAATGTTTCATAAAATTAAAATCCATCTTAGAAATGTCTGTCTTCTCTTTGAAGTGCAACAACAGCAGGAGCTTAAAATGCAGCTTTTAGGGTTTTTTTAATGTTGAAAAAAAGTGTTACTAATCCCTTTATTTGATATCTGGTTCAAATATCTGATAAAAGCTAATGATTGAACCACTGAGTTTTATCTTAGATGTTACATCCTCAGTGCCTGGTGTGGCAATACTGATAAGTCATTACCCCAAAAAACCTGAGGTTTTATTAAATGTTCAACTAATTGTTTTGACTCCAAAGCAGTGATGTAAAAGACAGCTCTGCTCAGCCAGTTCTGACCTTCCAGGCTGAATCTGATCCACTCTTACAGCCAAGGTTAGACACCTCTGCATACAGGATTTTTGCAAACCTGATGATCATGCCTGGTATTTATTCTTAACCAAGGACTCATAATCACTGAAGTACAACATATTGAAAGTACACTGTGTTTTTGAGGTGCATGTTCCTCTGAAAATTTTGGAAAATGATGTAGTACTTTGAACTTTCTAACTCCCAAAAATTTAGTTCTGAGCAAGATCTTTCACTTGTGAAAATGATAGGCCTTTCAGATCTAATTTTATCTTAAAGCATGTATGACAGAACTCCCACCAAGGAAGAAATATGTTTCAGCTACTTGTTTATCAGCAAGTTGCTCTGCATGAACTTGTACAACACTATTAAGTCAGGTTCTTCATTATAAATTCAAAATAACTGCAGATATTTATCAGCCTGAGTCCAAGACTCAATCTCATGTGGATTATTTCTAGACATATATTATTATACTGTATGTGTAGAATGCCTGTACTAATAGAGCAGTGAATCAGTAATACATGGAAAAAAGGTTTTTTAAAAAATGTAAAGACTTAGTCAAGGTGGGACTCTTAAGAGTTTTAGAGGCAACTACATCTGCATGTAGACCTAGCATTTTGTGATTCGTATCACTTCAAAGCAGTGCCTGAAACTATTTTATGTTATAAATTAATGTCTCAATGAAAAGTGAGGAAGAAAGCCAATGATAATTTAAAACTATTTGAATCAGACCTACATACAAAATCTCTCCAACCAGATATATATCCACATATACATATATATGCATAAATATATGCACAGACACCCACACATACACATACATAAGACTCATTTTAATTTTAAACACAGGAACATTCCACAGATAAGCAAAGCTCCAAGTGACTTTTAGTAAATTGCTCTTTTTCAGCAACTTAAAATAGGTGTTTTAGTAAAACAGCAACAATTACTTCACTACAGAACAGGACAGTTCCAAACAACCTCTTTTCCACAAAATCAAGCAATGAAGTCACCCTAAATTAATTGCAATCTACATACAAGTGCGAGAATGTTTCTGACACACATGATTATTTTAATATGATCTTAAAATGAATTAAAAATATCTACAAAGTTTTCCAGATTGATCTTGACATTGTTACAGTAGTCACTCAGGCAAAAGTACCTTTAAAAATACATGTTACTGTAATACAGAAGTGCAGAATTACAGATAGAATGCATAAGAGATGTATAATTTGAACCTTACCAGGATTTGTGTTGAAATCTTTACACAGCAGAAGTGGTCAAGAGGCCATTGTATATGTGAGAATGAAGTCCTACATGACCAGGCATGATCCATTACCATCTGTTCTTATTTATTTTTTTCCTTTTACTTCTCTCTCTGTTTGCTCTTTCTCCCTACAAAGAGGTTTTCAAAGTGTTAATGGGAATTAGGTGTTCTTTTTCCCACTGACTCAGAGCAGTGGGACTGAGATCTCTGGTCGTGTACATTTTTGAAAACTGAGAGCATTTGCTCCTGGGTTCCAGTACAGTCTTTTCTTTCGTGCTGATGCAGGTACATTGTAACTAGCACAGAAAAGGGATTCTGTACTTTTTAAGCTGGTAGAAAACATGAAGGTGCTGCAGCCATAGTCCAAAACTTTTTCAAGAAAGTGAAGGAATCTTGTAATTTATTTCAACAATCTTGGAACATTATCGTTAAATATTAAAATATTTCCTTGAGATGAATCTGCATAAATTTTAAAACGTCTACGGCAAAAACTTAAAAATGCGTGCAACTGAGATGCAGAACTAAAATAAAAACAGAGGATTATCTAGTGGTCTCAAACTGTCCCTGCATTCCAATGTCACTTCAAGACCAGTTTTCCATTTCTTGCACAGCCGGGTTTAGCAAAGCTGTTTCTGGTGGAAATTGGTTTGTGTCACCTCCGTCAGCTAAAGTTTCAAGAACTTTCACTGCTAAATGGCTTATGATCCCCTAGATAATTTCAGACCGGTGCACAATCTGACACATAAGTTGTGAATTCAATTTCTTCATATAACTTGCGAATTTGGTTTCTTCATTTCACGTGTGCATGTAGATCAGACCACGTTTCTGTGTTTGATTTGTGGTGTTTGTCAGTGAGAAGTACCTGTCGCCAGCCCAGTAAATGACCCATGGCACCTTGTACATTCGGTTGCTGCAAGACAGACTTTGTTGATATCTCAGGACTGTAGTTTCCCAACTTGGCTTTAATGTAGGGCTGCACTCAAAGTCCTGACAGAGGGAAGTGCACGAGTTGTCTTGAAATTTGTCAGTAAAAACAGTAAGAAGATGTTTACCTAGTCAATCAGTTGGAAAAAATAACAATAGTTTTCTCCCCTAGTTTGTGCATACACGGTTTAGCTTTACTAGAAAAGGACAAACCCAAGCACAGAAGATTCCTACTGTATGAGCTAACAACTTGTAACCTTTACCTCCACAAAGCAAGGGCCCTGGTGAGCTGGAGCTGTCACTGCCTTTGATGCTGTCCCTTTGATGCCACCAAAGCGAGTAAAAACAAAGAACTCGTCCACGTGGATGTGTCAGCCTGACATCCTCCAAACTGCCCATTTTGCCATCTTATCAAGAATAACAAAATGAGGAACAAAAAAAAATAGAGAAACAACAGAGCAAATGCCTTACTAACTCAGAGCTGCTTGCACTGCTTGTTGAATAGCTTGTGCTGACAGATAATTATTCTGGAAATGTTAATGCAAATTGCACGACACAGGAACTGCTGTGCATCTGTGGTGTAAAGGTCAGAAAGGGAGATAATGGGGAAGGAAAAAGATAAAAGTGAAAACAGATATGCTTGCAAGTAGAAACAATAAATGTTGTAGGTTGATATCCAAGAAACCTTGTCAGTGCTGCTGCATTACTCTTACTGAGTGTCTG
Organism: Atrichornis clamosus; assembly: GCA_013400975.1. Taxonomy (NCBI): domain Eukaryota; kingdom Metazoa; phylum Chordata; class Aves; order Passeriformes; family Menuridae; genus Atrichornis; species Atrichornis clamosus. Next base: position 28,799 of record WBMZ01013434.1, on the reverse strand, counting down.
TTGAAGTTTATTTTTGGCTTGTAGCTTACAAATACTTTCTGGAACTTGTAATTTATTATCCAGCAATATTCATTAGGAACTAGTTTAGAACATCAAAAAGAGTCATTGGAAGGGCTTTTTGTGTTTTGCGATCAATACAGATAGTGACATTACACTTAATTAAAATATGGTGAAGCATGCTATATATCTCTAGGTCCTGAGGCAGGATTTTAATTTAAGTCTTATACATTCTGTGTGTACTGCAGTAGCAAGTATGCAGAAATAATTTCCGTTTTTTGTCAGTGGAGGTTCAGCCTGTTAGTAGACTGCTTGATTTCAGTGCAGTGAGCACTTTGGTACCTACATGGGTCGATTTTTTTCACTTGCTTAGGATCTGAGTAAGGAATTCAGCCCATATCACATTTATATCTAAGAGGTTCTCAAGCACAGTAAAATCAGCTGCTTCCCTCTAAGTTGGTTTTTTTTTTAAATTTCCAAACAAGAGTAGCCATAATTCCTCCAGTAAGTAATTGCTGTGTCCTCATTGTAACACTCAGAAAACAGCAGCAACCTCAAAACTTGGATGTACATAATTTGTGTTCTTTGGCTATCACACTGAAATGACTAAACAGCTAACACATTTGTCATTATTTTTGGTTTGATCACGGTATGTGGTGCAGCAGTACACTTCAGCCATTGTTGTTATTATTATTATTATTATTATTATTATTATTATTATTTCCTACCTTTTCTGATGATACTTACACTACTGGGATAAAACCAAAACCAGCATCAGAAGTGTAAATGACGCTTGGAAGACACTACTGGGATAAAACCAAAACCAGCATCAGAAGTGTAAATGACGCTTGGAAGACACTACTGGGATAAAACCAAAACCAGCATCAGAAGTGTAAATGACGCTTGGAAGACCCAACCTAGGAAATATGATGTATATGATCCACCATTTATTGCTCCATCTTGCTGTAACATTTAAATACTGAGAAAAAAAGTTTAACGATTTTAATATTCTTCTTGGAGTAGTGATTGGGTGACAGCATTCTTCAAACACAGAAGAGCCTCTTAATCATTGTATCCATGGGATCCACTGCTGGGAATCAGTGTGAGATTTCCTGGCTGGTGCTGGAGTCCCTCCTGGCAGTTGCCTTGCTGCAACTGGAAGGCAGGTGCTTGGATACTTGTTGTGCAGAAGGACCTGCTTGTTCTCAGTGATGGCTAGGGACAGCTTCACAAATGGAGAGCTCAGTTGTCTTTAGCAGTTATTGGATCACAACCATGCCACGTGCAGAAAGAGTCTCTGCCTTTTGTTAGTGGAGAAAGAAATAGTACATTTTAGACCATATTCTTAACTGACAAAAATCTATGATCTGTTTTATCAAAGCCAGCTCAAGATCAAATACACACTGATTTCATTCCAACTGCTTTAGGTCATTTGGAGTTATTCCAGTTTACACCCTATGAGAATCTGGCACAAGCATTTTAAAAGGCAATTAGGCCCTAAAGCAAGAGCAGACTGTGTTATATCTGAATTTCCAACTAAACTGTAAGTAGCAATAAATATAATATACAGCACAATTATGTCTTGCACACTCCCCTCCCCTTTTTTAAAGAAAGGAGAATATCTTCACATTTTCTTCTTTGATCTCTCTGATCATCAGATTTTTTAATATATTGTTTGATTCACATTATAGTTTTAATTAACACAACAGATTGAAATATAAAAAGATAATTAAAATACATACTAACATTTAAATTCCTAGTCTAGCAAAGTAATTCTTCAAAAACATTTTGAAATATGTGTTGATATCATCCATTAATTATTAACACTGTAATTAATCACCCATTAATTCATACATTTCTATTGCATTAGCCTGAGAATAATCATTAATAAGTATAAAATTAAACTCTGATCTCAGAATTGTAGTTGACTTTGGTTAAGTGCTGTATGAGCATCCACACTGTGAAAGATTTTTGGTTTAAGAAGCAGGAACATTTCGTGTTACCTATTTATTGATGTATATGTAAGCTGAAGAATATTACAGTCTTAGAAACATATCAATTATCTCTTGGCTGTATATTTATATAGGTGGACTAAATATATGTGTAGTTATGTGCCTGTGTATCTTTAACAAAGTTTGACAAGAAACAAAACTGAAGCAAGATTCAATATTGGTAATTCTTCCTGAACAAAGTTGTTTTTGAATAAGATCTGGACGTTTATGTTTTCTTGTTATGCTTCCATGTTGTTTCTTCCCAAATGGCCATTTTCTCCATTAGATATTGGGACTGTAGTTTCAGGATTAGTTGCAGCGTTATTGATGCAGTTCCTCAAAGAAAAGTAAATTACTGGCAAATGTGACACTGTGGTAGGATGCAAATGAGAGCCCTATTTCAACTTGTGTCAGCACAAATTTTTCCCCAGACTTCAATGAGACTGGTATTTCACCATGGATGTTTATCTGTTATTCAGAACAATTATGGCTGCTGGAGGAGGCGGATCAGGCTTTTAAGAAAGAAGTTTCAAATTACAAAAGAGAGTTTCTTATCTGTACACAAGGTATAAAGGACACAGTCCATGATTATGTTCATTTTAATGGAATTTTCTACATTGCATGCTAGTATTTTAGCACCAAATTCAGGAAGGTACCACACACTGCAGAACAATCCCATCTGTTGGGGTTTTTCACTGTCTCAGGCCTTCTGTACTTTCAATTTCTGTTCTCAAAAACAAAGATTTTTTTTTTCAACAGTCTCTAGATTCTACTTTATGATTCCTTTTCAATTTTCTGTCTGCAGAGTTTGTTAGCTGTAGTATATAATGTAGCAAATGATGAATAGAACATCTCTTTTCCAAGAAAAGAGACAAATATAAAACTGACTGGATTATGACTCTATTGGTGTTAACCTACTTATATATATAAATATAGAGATATATAAACATATTCATGATAACATTGTCTTAGCATGTACAGTCTTTGCTCTTGTTCCTTAAATAAAATCTGTAAACCAGTTAGTGAACAGAAGTACAGAATCAAGGGGACATAAAGACAAGAGACTAGTTCACAGAATTTTTTTTTTTAAATCCCTCTGTATCTTTGCAGGGTTGAAGAATGATTTCAGCTTGCACTCACAATTACATTCTGTACAGGATATTGCACTAAATGGGAACTGATTAAATATAATGCAACACAAGTGATGCAATGATATATAACCTAATCTGTATTAAAGGGCATGCACTGGCATTAGTCTGGAAACATTGAGTCAGTCTGGTATTCATATTATAGTTAATGGCATAATAATAAGAGTCCAATATATTTATCATAAATTTGAGTGTAATTAATTTCTGCTTAATTGTTCTGAAATAGAATTACAACAGATTTCACAGCGTTTTCACTTCTTAATAGTGGAGCTTGACTCCTTCCACACTGTTTATTCCCATTATATGTTCAGCCACACCAAGATCCAGTGTCATCTATACTCCTACATTTCAGCACCTTGCACGATTTGATCAGTAACTTGTTCCAGAAAATTCCATTGTGCTAATCCTGTTAGAACACAGCATGAATATTAATCAATGTAAACATATGCTTTTTCCCAAGGAGACAATTACCTCCTTTTCATGTCCTTCCTTTAGATTGGATACTACTAGATTTGGAAATACACTTCACAGATGCTTGCTCAGCATTTGCTGGACTAGATCTTAATTAAGCAGAGAAGACAAGCAGCCACTACCCAGATTGTACTGTCACTGTCTGCTGCAGACAATGAGAAGTAGCTGGGTAGGATTTCCCACAGGTTATTTCCACAGTAAATGGAAAGGTGCTTTCTTTATTAAATGCCACAGTTTTTTATCTGTAGAGAGAAGACCTTTTAGTGTTTCAAGTTCACCTTCCATCCCAGCAGGTATAGAGGAGATGCTTGGTACCAGGTAAGGCTTATCCTGATGCAGAAAACATCCACACAAAGGGCTATTTTGAGTTGGCAAAGAAAAATTATTGTACTAGAAATGCAAAGGAAGTAGTTGACTGTTCTCAGTCACAACTCATATTTGCTGCTTTCTGATGAATGAAGTTTTTCTTTTCAGACAATCAAAGGAAAACAAGAAAAAAGTTGCTGATAATTTTTGGTGCTTTAGTTCTGTTGTCTGGGAGTGTTCTTTTGACTTGATGACCACCATTTCTTAGAACTGTGACGCTCCAGGAGAGGTCAGAATATGTTAAAGGGGTCAACAGATGGGGAACACTCAAAGAAGAACCCAGACACACTTTTCCTTAGATCTGACCGTAGGCCATGAACCTGACCTACAGCACTACAACTGTTTCAAGAGTGAGCAGTGGTTGCCAGTGGGGCTGAATGGCATTGAAAGATATTTTATAAATTGCTGCCATTTAAAAGCATAGAGGCACTTGCTTTTCTCTCAGATCGTTTATTTTGCATCTCTTAGAAAGAAACTTGCAGTAGTATAAAAACTACGCCTAAGCCAAAAGTATCCCGACTCCGACTGTAGCAAGTAACAGGTGCTGAAGGAGACGTGTGGTGGCACTCCTCTGTAAACTTTTCCAGCCTCCATTAGTTTCAAAGAAGTGTAAGTAAAATCTAAATCTAAAATAATATAGTGCAAAAAATATGATCCTTTTTGATTAGTTTTTCATTAAAGAGATGTGGTACATATGAGCCTGAATGTACTTAATGAGATATTTCTAATATGAGAGATTTCTGCAGTAATGTCAGAAATGCTTGAAATAAAAGAATTAACTTCTAAAAATGGAAATTCAAAATTGTTGAAACAATAAAAGCCAACCATTTGGCTACATAAGTGCTATTAAAAACTATTTCATTCCTGCTCTCAGAAATCATGTAACTAAATACACAACTATAGAGACAGGTGCTGTGTCCATTTTTATTTTTTCAGGGAAAATGATATTTACCCATTCAGACTAAAATTGCTGCCCAAAATACATCCAAAGTTCGATAAAATTCTAGGCAGCTTCCCTCAAATAATTTAGGGTAATGGAAAACAAAATCCCTGAAGTGGAGGAGGGTGAACCCTGGTAGATACTTGATACATACTGTAGTGTCAACAAAGGGATAAATTTTCCCCTGTGCCAAGGCTGAGAATAAAAACACAATAATAGCAGGAAAATGCTGCAAGGAAGATGCGAAAATATGACAAACTTAATGAGCTTTGCAGCATGCCCTGAAGAACTGATGTGGTAACTTTCATCCAAGAATATTAAAAGATTTAGACAACCATCCAAAGAATAATTTTTGCTCATTTTTACCGAATACTACAATGCTGGAGAATTCCAGTGGGCTGGGAAGATGCTACTGTTATGCCAGAAGTGGCTTCATGGAACATCTTGGGAATATATAGGTGCTTTTCCTGAACTTGTTCCATGGAAAATCATGAAAAGTGCATTGTGAGAAAGAATTTAGTATAGTAAATGACAATCAAACATCATTACATCAAAAATAATTGTTTCCAGATTCTGCCTTTTCTGACACTGTCAGTTTGCTTGGTAAGAGAAGTATAAGGACATACGTGTGTCTTGACATTTGTGATATACTTGATGTAGCCCTCTACTGAAATACGTGGGGCTGTATATGGTGAGCGTGATCTGTTGCTGCATCAGTGGAGGAATATCATGTAAGATAGTATTAATCACTCTCTGTAAAATTATTAAGAGCTCTTTCCAAATTGAAAAAATTTGAAGCAGAACTTCAAGAATGACCTGAGGTTGAAAAAAATTCATAAGGAGTAAACGCAGAAGTTGTGCCTACCAAAAAGGTTAACATGTTTCTACATCTATCTAAAGTGTTCATACAAGACATATTTAGTAATTAATAAATTGTCATCTAAAAGGAGAAGAAGAAAAACAAAGAAAAAAAGGATTGGAATCTGAAACAAAACAAGAATCAAAAATGACATTTCAGTTTAACTGCTCAGGTAACTACCATTCAGATCAGCTCAGGAACATAGTTTAGCATCCCTCACTTACAACTCTCTGTCTGTCAACTTTGGATATTTCTATAAAAAGGGCTGGGGCCATGCAGGGGGCTTTTAGGGTGGTATATTATGGATGTCCAGATGATCCAATGGACCCTACAGGCAGAATGACAACAGTTTAATCTGTAAAATCTTCTTCTGAAGACAGTTTGACAGAAAATATGACCACAAAAGGCAACAGGTAATAAGTTGCATGGAAAAATTTTAGCCATAAGAAACCAGCTCAAATACAGCACAATGCAGTTCAGTCTCTGTCAGTGAGACATGTAGTATGTACATACATATCTGTGTCTCTTTACTTATGTATTTTTCTAAGTATATTAGATATACATTACAGGTATCATTAAAATGTCTTTAAATTATGACAGTACATTTTCAAAAAATACCGAGCAATAAGGCTTACTGCAGAAAGCCACAATGATGCTCCAAAGCTGGGAAAAGCGAGTATTACACATTGAAACAAAACTTTAAAGCTGCACAATGTTCCAATTAAATTGCCACAGGCCTGCTTTTGCAACCAGGTGGTGCATGCTTGGTAATTGCTAGAGCCCTTCTCCAGGAGTTCTTAAATAGGTCCGATTTTCTGAGCTAGCCCATTTTATGAAGAGAGTTATAGTTCAAACAGGGAGTATTAACGTGTAGTGCGTTCAGCAGTGTGCATTGCCTCCATTATGATTGAAGAAGGGATGGTGGCATGAAAGAGCACAAGCTTGAGTGTTCAGACATGTGGGTTTAGTTCTGTGTTCTTTATCAAGTTTTCCATATGACACAGCAGTAACTGAAATGAAAACCTCAATACCTGCACCTTCTTTTTTTTCTAGTAAGGATTTGCAAACTCATCCCTTTCTGATTCTTGCTAAGCTCATGTCCAGACTTGTGTTCAGTGATGTCATTAAAATGGCAGAGCAAAAGGGTGCTGTCAGAATTAGACAGGTCCTCAGCCTCTACTGGTTAGTGGTTCACAAAAGGCATTTACTTTCAGGAACACAATCTGTTGTGCGTAACCTAGCACCTGCTTGATTCAGTAGCAACCCAAAAATCATTGACATTTGTGTTCAGAATGAAAGCTGAAGCTGCAGCAGGCCCTCACACATCTGAAGAAAAAATTGGGCTTAGCCTGTGCATGCCTTATCTTGGAGCAAGAGTGAACCAGGTTTGGTTTGCTCATCTGCCTGCAGAAATTCAGCTGCACATGCCCTGTTCTTGGATGTCTGGAGATCAGACTGCAGTATACTCTGGAGTGACAGACAAGCTCAGCAGCTCTGTCTGAAGCTGACTGTCTTTGCAGAGCACAATTACATTCATGTAACAGAGAGAGGTACAGCCGCTTGCTCAGCGTTACAGGTCACATTGCTCAGCAGGATGTCTGTACAGAAAAGAACCTTTCCCACAAACTAAAAATTCCTGAAAAGTCTTTGGAGCTAGGTTCACGTTGTCTTCTGTCTTTTTTCCTTTTTTTCCTTTTTTTCTTTTTTTCTTTTTTCTTCTTTTTTTTTTTAATATATAGCCAAATTTATCATCTTCTTTTCTTTATGAAAGAGGTGTCTAAAAACAAGGTGTGTGCAGGACCCTGTAGTTAGCTTTGGAAAAGTCAACTCCAAAAGAAGACATCATTTAAGGGCCGGGCAGTGCTGGATCTTTGGGACTCCCGTCAAAAGTACTTGGCCTTTTCCATGAACAGTATTGGCAAATCTGGTTCCTCTCTGGCAGCTTGGTACCTAAGGAATTTCCTGGAACTAGTCCTGTGTTCTTTCCTAAGCAGCCAGAGGCCAAATCAAATGTCAGCTCTGTTATCACATCAGCTGGGCTATGGGCTCTGCAGTTCCGGTGTGCAGTGTCTTGGCTGATGGGACATAAAATTCCACTTGGCTTAACTTGGTCTGCAAAGAGGTTTGCATCATATCAACCTGCATTTGTTGCCAGCTGTCAGTGGACACTGTGGCCCTACAGACCCGAAGTGACTTGACTGGGAAGCTGACCCTTGTCAGTCAGTTTTCCAGGTGGGGTACAGGTGTCACAGCAAATTCAGGCTGAGTTGCAATGTCAGAAGGTTGAATGCAAGATCACAGAGTGGGTTGGGTTAGAAGGGACTTTAAAGATCATCTTGTTCCAACCCCCCTGCCATGGGCAGGGACACGTTCCACTATATCAGGTTGGTCAAAGCCCCATGCAACCTGGCCTTGAACATTTCCAGGATCCTCTGGAGCTGCTCTGATGGGAAACATGGAAATACCATTATTTCAAGTCAAATAGGTTATGTCTTTCCTAGACACAAATTACAAAATGCGGTCTTTTTTTTCCTTTTCTTTTTTTTTTCTTTTTTTTTTCTTTTTTTTTGTCAGAGTAACATGCTTTATAGATGTATTTGGTGTACATACCTAGGTCTGTAAAATACCTTCAGGCAAGCTGAGAGCAAGATGCAATAGAAGTAGGGGGAAAAAAAGCCCTACAAAGTTTAGCACCCTTTTTGCCAATCTATTACACATCTGCTCACAGGGAAAACTATTATTCCACCAGTACAGCAGTATTATGTGTAGTTATTTCAAAATGAAGTGTAATCATTACTATGTGAACATATTTTTATATTAGTGCAAATGAGTTAAATGTTCATGGACATCATACATGCAGAATTCCAAAAGTGCATGCCTGTAAATCCTATGATGCTAATGTTTGTCAGTATGTCTGTATTTTAGTTGCTGGGATTGCTCTAATCCTTAAAAAGAATATGAATAATTCAATGTGCATTCTCAACCATAAGCTCCATTTGCAATGAAATTGCACTTTTCTTCTCTGCACTCCAGCTGTCAGTGGACCAACTGTGCAGTTACAGGCTTCTCTTTTTTTTTGCTTTAAAACGTGTATTAGTGACAAAACTAGGGTCTTAAACTGCTGCCTCTGGCATCAGTTGCTCAAACATAGCTGTGTTGCACTTTTTAGCAACCAAATTAATTCCACATGAAGAGAAAAAGTATTCACTCCTTTTCTTTTCCTTTTTCAAACTTTGCAGACGTCTTGCAGGAAATGGCTTGACATACATTCCTAAGGGAGCATTTGCTGGCCTTTTGAGTCTTAAAGTGCTGTAAGTAAACTGTGTGTTGTTTGATATATTTCTGATTTCCTAAATGCTCCAGGGAACTAATTAACCAGTGAAGTTTTGATCAAGTAAATTACATATTTTGATCAGCTCATTTTGAACAATTCAGTTGAAGATACATATGAACATCATTAAATCTTTGTTTTTTCATATAGAAAGTATCCTAAACAAAAGTTGGAAAACATTAGTGGCATTCTAAAAACAACTTGCTGCTCATCAAGTAGATGTCTCTGTACAATATCAAAGGTAAAAATTGGTTCAGCTAATAGTTTCTCTAATTGTCTCAAAAGTTCTGATTTCAACTGAACTTTTCATGATCACACAAAACCAGGGATAAATTGCCTTTTCTTTTTCTTGAGAGATGGGGGAAAAAACATCATTATAGAACACAATGTAGTTTAAAATGCAGTTCATATTTCATATCTTGTTCTTTGCAATTACTATTAGATAAATTACTAAAAATATTACTAAACCCTGTATTATATGGAGTAATAAGACAGCACATATAGATACTAAAATTATTAGCAGGCTATGTCTCACAGTGTTTACACTAGAGGGGATGTTTGCCCATGTAAAGTTCAGAGAAATTGCGTTATTAGCAAGAACACCAACCGCCTAGGTGTAGCCAAGCCTGGCACTACTGTACAAAGCTCTACTGAAAAAATGCTCAACTGCAAAGAAGTATGAAGAGATTCCCACTCCATCTACTTCTAAGTTGGCAAGCTCTAGCCCTTGTTGGCCCAGGCAGATTTAGGCCTGCCAGAAGTTATTTCATTTACAGTGTCCCATCAAATATGCCTCATTTTGAAGGCAGCATGTACTGCTGCAGATTTGTCCACATGGAACTCTCATATATGTAGAAGTTGGTTCAAACAAGGATGTTAGGTAATGTGAATGAAACCATATTCAAAAAGAGGAAAAGGTTCTTTAGGAATGAAAAGTGATTTTTCAATCTTTGCAAGCTAAATGATGTGATATTTCAGAACCTTTGGTTTGAGAAAATTTATTTCATTGAAAAAAGTTTAGCAGTTTTTATAGAGATAAAATTTTATTCAAACTAAATCATGAATGCCTCATACAGTTAAAAGTTATATTTGCCATTGTAGCATTTTCCTGAGTAAGGATTTCAAGAGCCTGTCCTTCATGGCTTTATCGGAATAGAATCACTTCAGAAGAAAAACAAAATCAGTACACGAGAATGAAAATTTGAGAATCACTGGAGGCAATTAGGAGCTTAAGCCCTGTTGAAAGCAAATTGGATTTATTCGTTTAAGTTCCTCAGCTGCTTTGAAAATCCTGCTCAAAGCTGATGTCTAGCTGTTAACAAAGCTGATATACTACAGGTATTTGTTTGCTTTGAAGAGAACAGGCTTTTGACAGGGGCAGGGGGATGGAGTGTTTGTGTAACTTTCCTTTGTAATCTTGAATTAGAACCAGTACAAAGGAGGTAAGCTTGGAAGAAATTTTGCAATAGAAATAAATTATCTTTACGGTGTTGATTCTGGTTTTTGTGCTACTCAAAATGTAGGATGCTGCAGAATAACCAGCTACGCCAGGTTCCTACTGAAGCACTCCAGAACTTGCGCAGCCTGCAGTCTCTGTGAGTATACCTGATAAATCTACTTGCAGCCTTGCATGAACAGCAATTTACAATTACCTATTAATTATCTGTTAATATCACTTAGTAATGTGCTGAATCAACTTTTTCTTTTAATTCTCTATGAGCTGATTTTCAAGAGAATTGTACTCTCAATTAAACATCAAAAGTGACTGATTTCATTACAGTAATTTCATGACACTGGCAGCTTCTTTGCAGCATTATAAACTGGTTCACCATCTGAGAAGACACTCCTTGGCCTGCAATGCTTTCTGTCAAGAACAGGATTTCTTGTTAAGATCCTTTACCAGGGAAGAGAAGGAATCCCAAATCACTCCCTTCTTTTTTTCATTTGGCACAATTTATTTTTCTTTTTAAGCAGAAAACACTAATAACTCATGAAACAAAGTGTACTAGAAGATGCTTAATTATATTCTGTACTTCAGGCAGGTCTCTGTGTTTATAGTTCTTGACTGTTCATGCTGACTCAATCCACGAACTTCAGTTTTAACAGAACTCCTGCCAGAACTGCTAGACCAAGAGTGACGATTGGCTGCTTTGTGGTATGAATGAAATTATTTTGGTGTGCTTCTGCCCCATAACATAAGGATGGTTATACCAGGTTGTGCTAGCCCAGCATCCAGCCTTCAACAACAGATGCCAAAGGAAAATTAGAAGGTCCAGCAAAGAATACAATAATACTGCTTCGGTAAACTCTCCCAGCTGCCAGAGATTTGCACTCAAAGACTCACTGAGTCTGTTGTGGCTTTGATAGCTGAAGTGTTTTCTTCTATGAGTTTGTACAATTGCTTTTTGAGCCAGTGAAACACTCCTGATTTTTTGTGGCAGCATGTCTGCAGATCAGCTAGTCTGTGTAGCATGGTGAGGTACCTCCTGATATTTACTTGGAACTTCTCACTACATTTTATGTTCTCTAAGTGCAGCATCAGGAGAAAGTGGAAGCAGCAGTTCCATATTGACGAACACCAGATTTATATACCTCTGCTGTATCTCCATTAGTCAATTTTTCAGATGTAGTTTGTTAGGACTGTTCCTCATGTGGAAGCTCTTCCACACCTCTGGTCATCCTTGTCACATTACTGAACTTTTTTCCAGTTCTCATGTATTTGATCCCAGATGAGTCAAGGGTGGATAAGCCCTGCACAGCATGTTTAAAGTGCTTGCACACCATGGATTTATAGAGAGCAAGAATGGATGCTTTTTTGCTTTCCTACTCACTCTCAAAACTTTGTTTAATTTCATTTTTTAACCTTTACTGAATGCTGAGCTGTTATTTTCATACTTATTGCAACTGCACTACCTCTTTCTTGCATTTTAGTAGCTACTCAAGAGCTTGTCCTGTAAAGTTTGAATTGCCTTTTCCCTAAGTGCCTCTCTAGACACCTAATCTATACAGAACTTCATCTGCCATGTTTTTGTTCAGGCAATTGGGTATCATGAGTTTCTTCTGCTCTACTTGCAGTTCATATTTTGAAACCACAAAGACATTTTTGCTGTCTCAATGTAGGATGCAGTAAACAGAGTTAGTATCTGAATTATCCACAGAATTTTATTTTCAGCTGATGCAAAAAAAATTACTGCATTTTCTAAAGGATCTACTGATTTTGAGTCTGCAGCATAAAATGCTTACATGACTGAAAACAGAGAAGCAGTTCTTTGGTCAGAGGAAAATGTCAACTGACCCTTCTCTGTGCTTTAGTTGGCCACCTTATATTGTCACAGAATTACTCTCAAAATTATTTTCCTAAAACTTTACAAGATCCAAATGGGGAATTAAATCTGGAAGCTCAAATAGCTTTCACATAGTTGCTACAGTGTGCACTGATCACCAACATCACAGGTAAAAGTCTAACAATGGCAAGGATAGAATGAGCCTCTGTACCCAGCTGGTACATTTGCACCAGTCTGGTTAAAGTTAAGATGAGTACTATGTTGAACATACTCTTCTTTTTTGGGTATGTAAAGAAGTTCCACCAGAAGGTTAACATATTTTGCATACATTTAGCTCAGCCAAATTCTGAAGACTAGAGTTAATGAAATTAATTAATTTTCATTAAAATTATGTCATCTGTGTATAACCTAGCACTACACAGACACACATTAAACTGTATTCACTCCCATGTTCTTATGTCCATCTTGAATTACATTTACCTCCTTAATATACAAAGCATTTGTTAAGGTTTCTAAAGCTGAAACAGCCATAAGAATTAATTATCTTATAATTGCTATTTGGTCAGTGCTTTTTTTCTTTATTGACCAGACACAGACAGAAATATCTCAGCCATAGACTTTCGAAGTTACAGTTCTTTCCTTTGATCTTTGAAAAAGTCATGAGAAAATGCTGGTCTAGTGACTATATTAGGTTTTCTTTCTGCTAAACAAACAAAAAAAATCTTGCTGCGATCACATCACTCTATACACATTCTGGACCAAAACATGATAAGCCAAGCCAACAAGAGTTCCTTTGTTGCTCTGAAAGAGATCGTTGAATTTTCAGTAGAGTTTCTAAACAAAATGACAGTCTCACTCAGGCTTTGTTGCAAATATTTTTTTCCTTGGGTGAAGGAGTTGAAGAAGTAAACCAGAGTTTGTGCAGTCTATGCAAAAGACTGAACTAAAACAGAGGGAGAATAGGAATGGTCAGTAGAAACCTTTAGACAGCTGTCTAGCAGACCCAAGATGGAATGATATGGGTTTGTACAGAAAGAAAAACTACTATCACCTGAAAAATGATCACTGGCAAAAGAGACTTCTTTGAGGAAAAGAAAACTATTGTTCTTTTGTTTGCTTAAAAGGGGTTGTGCCCGTCAGATAAAGGTGTGCACAGATTCAATTTCTTGTTTCATATAGCCTAGGAATTTTCTGTTCACAAGGCTGTTTTGCATTGGTTTCTGATTTACAATAGGAATTATTTCTTGAAACCTTTGAAATAGCAGAAGTCTTTTCAAGAGTGTAATTAAGAGGTTAAAAGCCTTCACAAAAGCGGTTTCTACAAGATAACAACTTCTTGTATTTATTATGTTTAGGTATGCAGGTGGCATGATTTCTCAAAGCCTCATTAGCCCTTTGCTTTAGGTTTGTATATATGCAGAAAAAAAAAAAAAAAGCTGGTGACAGGACTCAATTCTCAGCCTTTTGTGGTTTTACTCAAGAAAGGCAGTCGTGCAGAGGGGGAAACCATAGCAACCGCCTTGATACCTTAATCAATGTGAAGAGGATTATGTTAAAATCCTTTTTATATAAGTATCCATATCTAATTGTGCGTGTGTGCACAATATGTACATACATATGGATATACACACACATATTCCACATTCACTCATCAGGCAAATTCATCCCAAATTTTTGCGCAAAAGGGTGGATGATGTGCTCTGCTCTTATCTCATACCAGGCTGAAAAATGACCGTATAGGTATCAGTATTGATAGAACCATTACTTGATGTTAAATGGCCTGTGGTACAGATAACAAGGGCTGATGTATTGCAGGAACGAGCAACAGTTTTTTCCACTTTATTGTCCAAGTTGTAACATTGCCGGTATGCAGAATGGTATGACAAGTCTGAGTGACAAATTTCTTAAGGCTTGAGCTACCTCTATAACAGAGCTTCTTCAGATAGCAGATATTACTCAATAATTATTATGAAAGAAATAAGCACAAAAATTAATGAAAAACCCATAAGATTTGTGAATTTCACCTTTGACAGCAAAAATCCATGAGAAAACCTTAACAGATGAATGACACTTTTTTTAATGTCACTATAGAAAAAAAAATCAGATCAAGCAATATTTAAAATATTCTCCAAATTTTTGTAAGTCTTTGTAGTTCAATAGTCAAAACCAGTGATGTGCTTCTTTGATTAATAAATGACTTCAGCTACCAGAGCTTGGACAATGCTTACATAGGACTCTAGTTCCCTTTGTGGCAGGAGGATTAAGGACAGAACATGTTGATTTTGAGATGTGGTTTTGAGCAGAAGGATATTTTCCTGTATAGGCTATAACTTTCCTCTGAAATCTAGTGTGAACACAAATAATCTGGATTACTAGTCCTAACAATTCAAATGGCATTTTTTGCTGTCAAGCACAAAAGAGTTTGCAGATACCATGACTGAAAGGGAGGAACACACAATCACTGATGTGTCACAACTTAGTATTTGGCAGCCAGGTTCGAAATGTCACTTGAATGTTGTCATCCCTATTAGTCACCTTGAGCAAATGTATTTCTTTAGAACAGACCATAAGCAGAAAATCTCTGGGGTTTGTGTTTCCCACATCATCAATATCTACATTTTGCGTTTAAATCAAGAAACCTTTTTGTGATTTTGAATATATATGTATAGTTCAAAAACTTTTTTACATTTTATATTGATTTGTTTTTCAAGTGTCATTCTTAATTAACAGCTTATTTTCTTTTTTTCAATTTAATGCTTATATTTGTTTAAATAGGTATCTTTGTTTCTTTAGTGTAATCATCCTGTTGTTTTTCATTACACCCCTTTTTTCCTGAACATGTTAAAATATATTTTATATTACTAGCAACTGAAAAGTTGCAGATCTCCATTTACAAATGTTGCTAAATAAAGGAGGAAAGGGTAAGTGGCATTGCAGATGGAAAAGCAAAGCGTCTGCTGTTCTTTTATTGGGACTATTGTAACACAAGCCTTTGTAGTGAGTACTACAGATGTAACTTCATTCCCTGTTTATTTTCCTTTTTAGACATCATTCTTAATAAGCAGCTTTTACTGCTGCATTGGCAGACACAGAAATAGTCAAAATTAAGAACAGATCAGGTGCTGTCTCACTGCCTGTGCCAAACCAGTCATGAAGGACATTTAAAAGCAGCCATTATTTCCTTTACCACCTGCTTTCATTCCTGTGAAGTTTACACAACTTCAGTAGTAGAAGATAGGCAGAATACAACATAGCTCATTTTCCAAAGCACTTTAAACAGGTGATAGAGGGAAAAAATAAACCATCTTTTCTCCCTTAACAACCCGTGAAGTTGGAATTTAGTGAAGCAAATTAATTGGACTTTACAAGTAACAAAAAAAGTAGTATCAATGAAATATTTCAGAATTTCCCAACAGAATTTGTAGATTGCTTACATTTTATTTTTAAGATAATTAGCATCTATAGAGCATCTGATGGTGACACCAGGTTTTACACAAAATATTATCTAGAAATCATCTCAGATGTTCTCAGTAGTTGCCTGGCTGGAACAGGTCAGCAAATGGATTTTTCATCACCTCCCCACTCACCCAAATATTTGACATTTCAAGAGAAGTTTCCATGCTCAACTTGAAAAAGGAATTGAAGACTTTGAGAGCACAGAGTTCTGAAATTCTTCCAGTTCAGGCTTGAAATTAGAAAGCTGCCTTTTTTTTTTCCAGAAATGCTAGCTTTAAACAATTATTTTCCAGTTTGATGCTTCTGTTAATCATCCTGATTTTTAGTTGAATGACCAAACAACTGCAGTGAAATTACATTCTCTCAAGAGAACTGTTTTCATGAAAAGACAGGAACCTTAGCTGTTGTGTTCCATGTCACACCCCATTATAATGAAGGCTACAGAAAGCATTATCCTTCTTAGGAAACCTGGTACCTCAACAGGTACCAACAAACTCCCTGAGGAGAAATTTCCCACATTTTAAATCGATGTTGTTTGTACCCATGCAGGTGTCTGTACACATACACAAAGACATCTCAAAACTCACTGTTGCAGTCTCCTCATCTTATTGCACACCTTCACCATCCAAGCTGCTACAGCCCCAGGGCACTGGGCAACAGAAGAGTGCCTGAAACATCAAGCAGTAGTGCGGTATCAGACTACCCCTCTCAATCACTGTCATTTTTCTAGATTGACAACCAAGGGGAGGAAGGTAGACATGCAAGGTTTCCTCAAATACACTTGCTACTATTTTTTTTATGTACAGTCCCTAACTCAACCAACCAGTTGCTTTCAAAGTGAGTTGCAAATAGCCTGTATTAGATTAGCAATTCCAGGCCACTGGGTGATGTTTTCTTTCCTCCAGTAGAAGGTACTGGGCATCTGATTTTTTTCTGTCTTATGAGTAATCTCAAAAGAGGGGTTTTTTATCACGTCTCTAAGGCACAGACAAATTTCTCAACCTCAGAACTGCTAGCCAGAAATCATCCTGTGTGGCTGAAGCACACCAGGACAAACACCACATTGGGAAGCCAAGAAGCTGCTATTGGAGTGGTTAGCTGCTGTTGGAGAGTTAGTGCGGGGGCTTACACCAGATTTCCAAGCAGGTCCTCCTGGGGGCCGTACAGTGGCACACTGTGGCAGTCACAGCCAGCCTGGCCAAGCAAGCAGTGCTTCACAGTGCTCCCGGGCTCTGGCCATGACCACCTGTCCTGCAGCACTGTTAACAGGGTCTTTGTGTCAAAACACACTTTTGACCCATGCCAAGTAACACTTGCCTGAACTGTTCCCGGGGTTCCTCTGGCAGATCACATGCCCCTGGGACGGTTCCCAGCAGGTGCCACCTTGCTTGGGAGGCCAGGAGAGGTCACTCCAAGCCAGTTGGCTGAGGACCTGTGAGTGTTCCCAGCCACACCAAACATGTTCATCTAGCTGTGGGGTCCTGATCTGAGTCTGCAGCCAGATTCCTGGGATAACTCAACAACTCCTGCTAGCCCCCACTTTTTCCCAGCTGTGGGGATTGAAGGTACCAGTATCAGAGCCAGGCTTTGTATAAACATAGCAGTGCAGTTGGCTTTTTCATTGTATGCAGTGTGCTAGCACCCATCATCTTGAATGCAGGTTTACCAAAACACCTGAACAGCACATCTGGATGGAAAGAGAAATACAACAGATTGAAAACCCCAGGGCTGCAGAAACCTCCTCATGTAAAACTGAGCAGTGGGGCAGAAACAAGTGCTTCTAAACTGTGACTTGTGATTTGTCATTTTTGGTCTTGTTGTTGCCATACAGGGTTCTTTGTACAGTCCTGTAAAAGCCAGCTGTGAGAACTGCTGGACTGGTTTGTTGTAATTAAGCTTTTTACAGTCCTAGCATTTCCCCCTGTGGACTGAAGGGGATATCCTGCATAAAAGACCATGTTTGAAAAACATGGCTTACAATCACCAGCTATATTTTCACTACATCCATTTTTCAAAGCCAGCTTAGATGTCACTTGCCATTACTTCAATGAGACTTTAGTCAAACTCCTGTGAACAAACCCTTGAGAGGGTCTGTGTGCTCACATGCTAACAAACATGGTGGGACTGCAAATGACCCTCTCCTGCCTGTTCCATACTTTGTGCAGAGACTTGGCTGAGGCTCCCTGCATAACAGACCTGAGTCAGGAGACGAGGAAGGTGATAGGAGAGGGAGCACACACCTTCTTTAACCCATCATGCCTAAAATCAGTCCTCACGTGTTCCCACTTCCCTGTCTCCCCTACCTGTTATATACAGTCCCTTTTCCTTTGGTTTTACCTCTTCTACTTTAAACTTAAATGTCAGAAGAAACATTTTATCCTTGATTTCTTTATCTGTCTTTGTGGCTTCCCTCTTCTTCAGAGATTTCATTGTATTCTAGCCCTCATCCATTGCAAGATGAGGCAATCCATGTAATAGCTGTTTATTTCAGAGGGAGAAATGACCTGGGAGAAATCTCCTTCCTGATCCCGTATCTAGCATTTAATTTAAAGCTGAGTGAATGAATAACAAGACATTAAAGAATTTCTTGATTGCTAGATACACCCAAGTTTTAGCTGTTATTGAAAGAAGATGCAGAAAAAGGAAATATATATAGATATATATATTCCCTTAGAAACTTACCACTAGCATGAAACTTAGCATCCATTCATACTGATTGATAAAAAAATGCAAATCAAATCTTTTTCAAACATCTGCCTTCGCCTGAACCAGTAAATGAGTCCAGTTTTCAATTCTACATGAACAATATATTTTCATAATTTTTGCACATGGTCATAGCATTCACAGTACGTCACAGGAAACACTAGCAGGTTACAGTCCACATAGCTCAAGCATTTGCTTTGAAAGGTTTAGACATTTTAAGTCAGCTCATGGTGAATTTCATAGTGGCTGCTTTATTTACATGCTGCCTATCAGAAGAGATCAAGTATTTCTGTTTCCCTAAATTAGCTCTCTCTGGAATATAATAGCAGCTTTCAGACTCACCACATGTTATCTATATATATTTTCAGTTATAAATAGGGTCATGTTTGTGAGTTAATGGGTTTAGTTCTGAAAGTGCCAAAACTTTGATCAACACATGTAAAACAATTGGCAGCAAAGGGTGATTTTGATCAGTGCTTTATACATCAGAGTGCATTACCTACAGTATGACAGGAAACATAACCACTACTGAAACCTTTTTAATATCTGCAGGAGGGAAAACGGTGCTTGGAAATTTAAAAAAGATTAGATAACAAAAGAGCACTTGAGGCAGCACTTCTTATAAGTACTTGCAGGATACGTAATCCAGTTACAGGACCTGAAGCACAAATCATTGCAGCTTTTTTATTTCTTCCAAGCTTTATTTAAACAAAAATTCAACTATCTAGAATTTTATTTACAGTACAGCAGTCCTGTTTTTCTTTCTGTGCTGTGTGTTTTGTTTACATGGCCGGTGGTGGGTTTATATTTGGAAATTTCAGCTATTAAAAAAAAATCAGTACCTTGATTTGCTACAAAATATTGGTAAGATAAAAATCCTCATTTCACTGACGACAGCAGAAATATTGCCATTTCAGCCACAGGGTCACATACAAACAACTGACTGTTGGCTTCTCCACACAGCCAGGCATCCTGTGAGCAACTCCCATGGAATCAACGGGGACATCGGAGCTGCACAGGCAGGCTTCCTACGGAACAAGATGTTAACTGCAATACTGCAACACATTTAGTTTGAATAAAGCCTCCATTCTTTAATCAGTGTAACTGTCAAACTAAGGCAACTGTAACTTCTTAGTTTACATACCAGCATCACCCAGGGAAGAAATTTACTTCTGCCCAAACACAAAGAAACCCCATCTACTAATTCAAATTATACCTTATTTGAAAACACAGGCATAACATGGTTGTTGCCCGGGGAATGGGGGAGGAACAACATGAGTATTTCTAAACATTTCAGCCTTACCCACTTATTGACAGACCACTGAGTTATTTTGGAAGCTCTGTCTCTGCTGCCTGACATGTCAGTTATTATATTGAAAATTTAATTGTACAAGGGCTTTGACACTGAACCTTATAAATTTGTTCCAACTGACCTTGTCTCAGTTATTTGCCAGCCTGGCACAGAGCCGTAGCAGTCATTATTTGTTCTCATGCAGTAGGTAGGGGCAGCATGGAACAGGAGATGGAATGGACCTGACATTTTACATGACTGTAAATGAGGAAGCAGCTTTAAATAAAGAGATTAGTATGCCCTCCACAAAGAGTATTGCATTTCTCTCAAACAGACTGATTTTAGCTTGTACAGAATTACTTCTTTGTACACAGGGTGTGGCTGTTGGTTCTACAGTGTTTCCAAACATCTATTTAAATTTATTTCTGTTTTACCATTCACTTAATTTCCCCCCTCTCCATATTTCAAGAAAATTTTTAGAGCATGGCTTTCATGTTATGGAAAAGGTACAAGTCACTGCAACTCATTAAAAGCAGAAAAAGTGCATCGGAGTCCAGATCCCCAATTGGATGTTTCACAAAGTTTCAGAAATCTGAAGTGCACTTTAAAATCTTGCCCTGAAAGAATCACAATGAAAAAGCAAAACACAGCAAAAGGCAGTGAATAAATAACATTATATTTGTAGCACCACATCTGAAAAAAGTTCAGTAGATTCATCCTTATTTTCACAAGTGTGAGAGCAAAGCATCCCCTGCAGACTCTGCAAAGGTACTATGTGCAGTTGAGCTCCCTCTGTTGGCTCTGCAGCAGCTGAAGTGCATTTAGTAACTTCTTTTTCAACACAAATACATTGTATTGGCAACATTAATCTCTGGGTAAAAAGCATTATGTTCCACTACTAAAAAAATGTGAACTTCAGTTCTCATTAGAATCATTAGAATAAGCAGTATTTGCACTGGAATGGGCTCCTGAGGACAGTGGTCACAGCACCAGCCTGACAGAGCTCAAGAAGCATTTGGACAATGCTCTTGGGCACATGGTGTGATTCTTGTGAGTGGTGCTGTGCAGGGCTGGGAGCTGGACTTGATGATCCTTGTGGGTGCGTTCCTGCTCAGATTATTCTGTGATTCTATGACTCTGTAATATTTAAGAAAAAGTAAAACAGGAACCTCTAGAGACTCAGAAGTGAGTTCTATTTATGGATCTTGGAATGGATGTCTAGCATATGGAAATCCAAATTATCTTGCAGCTCAGTGATGAATAGGTTCTGAAAGAGAATCTCTGGATTTGTTTCTTGCACTTTTTTGTTCCATACTTTTAATCAATTGGGAAAGGAAACAAATTCATATCCAAACTCTGCTCAAAAATGATCAGTGTGTGCTCTCAGTAAGTTGATAGCTCCAAAGGAGAGCTGTCTGCACAGAGCCAGCTGACAAGGAGACTTGTAAACATTATTTGAGATCTCAAGGGTGAGGATGCAAGCAAGATGGAAATGTAGAATCTCCAAGAAATGAAAACTGGAAGTGGCAACCTATGTCCATCCTTCGGGGTTGTGTTCATGGTGATAACTTCTGATAGCCATTGTGCAAAGCCACTGGTCTTTTCTTGAAGTCAATTTTCTCTATTTATTTTTCTCCTAGACGCCTGGATGCCAACCACATCAACTATGTGCCCCCCAACTGCTTCAATGGCTTGGTCTCCCTTAGACACCTGTGGCTAGACGATAACTCTTTGACAGAAATTCCCGTCCAAGCTTTTAGGAGTTTACCAGCACTTCAGGCAATGACATTGGCACTGAATAAAATTCATTACATACCAGATTATGCCTTTGGAAATCTCTCCAGTTTGGTAGTTCTGTAAGTCTTATTGATTGCTTTTTAAACACAATGTCTCCTTGCAGGACTTTGGCTTCTTGAACAAACAGATTTTTTTGCATTTTCCTACAGTTTGACTAACATCTGCTAAACCATTTCTTTTGTTTTGATCTAGCTTAAAAGCTGTCTAACTGTTTTGATCTAGCTTTATCCATCTCGATAAAAAATATTTAAGGGAATTAAAAAATCCCTATATCTGGTCAGCAAAATAAACAGGAAGGGGTGAACTGTGTGCTCTTAAGACTGAATGAGGGGAGATTAGAAACAGGAAATGGTCTGAAATCTTTCTGGGGGACTTGGAAAGAATGTCGTCCGGTAGAAGAAATATGCACTTCCCTTCATAGAAAGTATATGTAGTTTTATATTTGGTTATGTTTGCATACCAGTTCAACTAATTGAAACATGCATGGCTGGCACCAAAATCTGGAAGATATTCTATGGAGAATGGTTTCAGCTTTTTATCTTCTGGGAATGTACCAAGTGGAAAAAATCTAGACTGGCTGGAGAAACTGAAGTGGAGAAGTTCTTTCAGGATGCTTTGGAAAATGTTAGCATTATTAAAGAGAGAATGAGATATTCAAGCTTTACAGGACATCTGAAACCATAGTCTGTAAGACACTTAGCATGTTTTAGCATATTCCAGCCCCAGTGTAAGCATTGAACCTGGCATACATCAGGGTTCTTTACTGACGTTATAGTCAGTATTTCTGCCTACATAGGGCCCCAAAAATGGGGATTAACAGCTGACTTGTGATGCAAAACCTTTGCCTTCTCTTTACTTTAAGTATCAATCCCATTCAAATTAGAGAGTGGATGGACTTGTCATTTGATTGACCTTCTAGACTTAGAAATGATAAAGACAAGAGGCTGTCTTGAACATCGTTCTCTAGATCCCTATCAGAAATGTAGTGGTTAGAGGACAGTTAAGAAATGCAGGAGAAAATAATTTCTTTTCATGCTATGCTTGCTTCTGCTTAGTTAGGTTTCTTTACTTAAGATCTGCCTTGCTTGTTTCTAATCTTCTGGGCTTTATATTGATTAATAATTTATTCATTCCTCATTACCAACACCATCTGATCTTTTTGGCTCATCAGAAACTTCGTGTGTGGTTCTGCTTTCATTTGGTTGCTACTCCACACAGCAGTCTGGCAAATTTTCAACTCAGTGCAAAAATGCATGGTCAATTGGAGTAGGTAAAAACCTTTATCATTAAAGATCCAAACATAATTGGAATTTGAATATGTACTCTTCATGCTAACTAAAGCATTAAAGGTCAGAGTAGTCATTAAAAATAGGACTGGTTAGGTTTCTTCCTAGGAAAGGAAAAACCCACAGAACATTTTTATTTTGCCCTCCAAATCCCTGCCTTTGATGGACAGGTAGACTCATTTCTGTAGGATCTGCAGAACATT
This sequence comes from Atrichornis clamosus, assembly GCA_013400975.1. Lineage (NCBI taxonomy): Eukaryota > Metazoa > Chordata > Aves > Passeriformes > Menuridae > Atrichornis > Atrichornis clamosus. Next base: position 5,676 of record WBMZ01013434.1, on the reverse strand, counting down.
CAGAGAGCTTCTGATCTGTAACAATATTTTCAGAGTAGAATGAAGTATTGAAAGGGCGTGGCAGCCACTCATTCACAGCCTTTTTTTCTTTTAAAGTGCTACTCCCTTAGTTTCCTTAGGGGGGATTTTGAGGACAAAATAAGAGGAAAAATCTGGGAAAAAAGCATCCTTTTTAAGTTAAATGACCTGAAATGGATACAAGTTGAATCTACTCACATTAATGAGCTTCACTCAGAGTGTTTTTTATCATGTCAGTCTAAAAGACAGAAATAGGCAGGACTCAGAGTCTCAGGGGAGGTGAGGAATTGATTAAAATAGATTAAAATTACTTTAAATTGTTAAATATTTTAGGAAGTAGTTGCTGATTTTCATAATGTCAAAGGAAAGCAAGTTAACAACTCTTTCAAGATTACTTAGTTTGGTCATTTCAGCGAAGCTACAGCTTTTTGTCTTATGGCTTTGTGTCTTCTTGCATTCTGCAGACCCAATGCCCCTTACCTGTCTGCTCTGTTATCCATCTCCTCACCAGCTGCTCTTCTGGGCCATATCCTAGCTAACCCCCTCCAAATGTGCATTTTGCAAATACACACCTCACACTCCATGCACAGTTTTTAAGACAACATGTTAATTAACCAATTAGCCATCACTGAGAATATGCCTATTCGGTATGCAAACCCCAACCTGGAACTCCAGGATATAACATTCTTAAACAACCTAGATGGTTTTAAAACAGATCCCCTCTTTGAAACCAAATGGAAGCCTGTGGGTGGAGAGGTATTGGGAGAAAGGGTGGAGGGTGGTAGAGGTGCCTCCTATACATGCTCTTGCAAAAGCATGACTTGCATATAATCAATGCATGCCTGAAAATAAGTTTCTTTTGATTTAACCATCAAAATGTTTTGCTTAAGTCCACTGTGTGCAGTGTGCTTTCCTGACTGCATGCTTAATGTTCCCCTGCAGACATCTCCATAACAATAGAATCTATTCCCTGGGAAAGAAATGCTTTGATGGGCTCCACAGCCTAGAGACATTGTGAGTTGACCTCTTATTTGTTTCCTTTTTTTTAAAATGTTTTCATTAATATTCTGAAAGAATAAAAATAGCCTAAAAGCCAAATGTGGGTTTTGGCTTGCCTAATCGCTACAGGATCTAAGTGATAGTTCACAATGACTCTATGTAACAAATCCTATTTTTGACCATAAAATGAGTTTGCCTTTTTAATAAGCATTGTCAATTGATAAATTGTTTGAAAGACAGTTGAAAACTGTGTTGAGCATTGAAAAAGAAGTGACTATTCATGAACTTATGGTTGCCTCGTTTAGTACTATTTATTTGTCTTGTTTAATCAATAAAGCTAATAGCTAGATTGGGAAGTTGTCACAGTGAAAAGCTTTAACTTAAAGAAACTGTCTTGCCATAGAGAAGAGTTATAAAATTAGATGGGTTTATTTTTTTATACCTGGAAAAAGCAGAAGTCCTAGGTAGTCACATTACGCATGTGCTTTACAAGAGAGAGAAGAGAAATGTTTCAACTGTATCCAAGTTTATGGCTCTAGAGCGTTCTGAGTAAGAGCACTGGTAAAGATTGAAATTTCCTCAGGTTTTCACTCTAGTTCTGGTTAGACCAATTCCAATTTTCCTGAATTTTCTAGAAAAAATTATTCTACAGAAAATGCCAAATAGGAATGCAGTGCTATAATGGTTAGCAGAAAGTATTTTGCTGCAGTTAGTCAAATACAGTTAGTTGTCTGAGTCACCCACAGACCCCAAAAATGCTACAGAGACAGTAAAACTTTGCATAACCTTCCCTCAGCACCTGCCACAGTCAGCTGCATAATTTTCAGAGATTTTATATGTTTTACCCAATCAGGACAAAGCCTGTTATGAGAAACAAATAGTTTCAGACATGGATAATGCTATAGTCTAAAGGTGACTACTTGCTTTCTCATCCACAAAACTGCGTACTGCCCACTTTCATCTTTCCTTAAGATCAGGAAACAAGGAGATTTGGGCTTCTTGGGGTTTTTATCACCAGTTTTGATTACACTGATCCCTTGCCACTGAATTGCAATTTTGGACTTCTAGCCGTCTGTGAGTTGAGAGGAAGTCCCTTAGTGTAGCACCGGAAAGGGGGACGGGAAAGGAAGAAGGAAAATGTAACTGTTTGTTTTGTTTTTTTAAGTGATATTCACGTGGCACTTGGTCACAAATGGGGAAACACAGAACAATGGAATAAGTAATTGCAAACCCAGTCCCAGCCACCTGGCATGAGAGAGATGAGAACACAAGAGGACAGTCACGAACCTGGGAATGAGTGTAGGTGCAGCCACTTCACTGCAATAGGACAGTGTAGCACTTGCCTCAAGCACTGTAATTGCATAATGTACAGACCGGTTCCCAGATGCTTTCAAGATAATCTGAAGAGATCTTGGTGTAAACGACGACGGACGCCGGCTTTAAGATCATTTGTTTGCATTGAGGCGTAGGTCTGGAAATCACATATCACTGGAGGGCAAAACCAAACCGTACATGCCTGTAATCTCTTTTTGTCAATAAGCAGGAGAGATTTACAAGCAGGAAGGAAAGCCTTGTTGAGTTCAGACAGCAGTTTCCTGCCTGCATTACTTCAGTCTGATACTATTTCAATTTCAATCTATTGTAAACTGTGGCTTGGGTTTTGCCTGTTTAAAAAGGCTTTTGCACCAGTCTTTCAGACTATTTTCTTTACAAAGCAGTAAACTGGCATATCTCAGTTTTTGTTTCAGCTATCTCCTAAATGCTAAAGGATACACATCGTGGTGAGGGCAGAAGTAGGATTATAACCCATTCAGCATACCAGAATAAAATCAAATTACTGGTGCAGCATGAGCAGTTCTTAAAGCAGAAGCCACTACCATAGCTACACTATCATTTTTACAATTGTTTTCTTAGAAGTGTTCTCTGTATGACTATTGTCAAGTCTTAAAATTAACAACACAATTAGAAATCTTTATAGTGAGATGTATTAGCCATGTAAAGCGCAATTCACCAAAATAGTTGAATAGTGTTTTGAGAGATTTTTTCCCTGTTAATACTTTAATGTAGTGAAAAGGATGGGCAATTTACAAAACAGCAAATCCCTTAGTAGTACCCAAATTCACTTACGTTTTCTTTATTGCAGAATAGCTAAAATGTAACTAAAAATAGAATGCTGATAAAAAATAGAAATGATAATGTGCTCCAAATAGAATTTGTTGGAAAATACTCAGATGCTTTTGAGGATTTCCTGGCTTTTTGCTGTATGTATTTATTCAATGCATGGAAGATTACAGTTCATTACAGATGGCAACAATGCTATATTATCTGTTATGCTGTGCATAACCTAAATAATAAAATCTATTTTCACACAGAGATTTAAATTACAACAGTCTGGATGAGTTCCCCACTGCTATCAGGACACTAACAAACCTAAAAGAACTGTAAGTACAGAGCTCATATTAGAAAGAAGGATGTTTTGTCTAGTGTTTGATTATATTTTAATGCTGGTGATTTTATCAGTGATCCTTAAAAACTGATATCCTAGGAAAAACTAATAAACATGCCAACATACATAAAAATTAATTTTCAGTGTTCCATTTAGACCATTCAAATTCTGACAACTTTTACTTGTGTACTGCATTGTGCAGTGGGTTTTTTCCAGGAACTTCATTTTTGGAATACAGTAAAAAATAAACACAGTTCATTCACATTAGTCCCAAACACAGGAGTTAGATTTTGCAAACAATCCAATGTATTACTCTTTAAGCTAAGAAGGCATGGTATCCTTATTAGTCCATCAGGTTTAAATGTCTTTACCAACTTTCCTCCCTCATCTCCATTGAATTAAAGCAATTTCTTTTCAACATATATGTTCAGTTCTTTGTAATGCTGTAAATAAACACTTTCGTATTCACAGGCATAGTTTGCATTAAGAAAATCAATGATGAAGAGAAATTATTCAAATTTATTGTAAAAACCAGTTGAATTACTAAAAATTAAGAGTAATTAATTGAATGCATGTGTTCAGAATTCTTTCCATTTGACTTACTTACCATGTTACTGGAATAATCAGCGTAGATTTTTGACAAAAATAGGCAATCACATACTAGTTGGACATGGCTGTACCCCTGCTACATCACAAACTGATCTAAAAACCACTTCTAAGTAGCTACCTGAGACTTCTTCCAAAGTATGGATCCCCAGATGCTGTGGACTCCCGCTCAGGACCTCCAGTGTTGTCAGAATGCAGTTCTGGAAGAGGCTGCAGGGCTACGAGTTTCCCAACCCAAATGTTCTCAGCTGCTGTTTATGGCGTAAAATAATTGGTATGAAATCCAGTGACCTCAAAGGATTTTTTATGACCTCTGGAGTCAGTAGCCAAAAAATGGATAACTCAGTTTGCAGCAAATGCACCTTGTCAAGTCCAGCAAAGTGCCTGATGTGCTTGAGATTACATACTGGCCCCCAGAGGATTTAACCTCAAAGAATCAAACTTACTGTTCCACCTAAGCTCCTATGTGCAAGAAACTTTTGGAGTTTGAAATTGCAACCTGACATCCCAAATCCAGCACAGGTGAGACCACGTGGTTGCGTGCTTTGGGCCCTGAAAGCTGATCTTGTAAGGACGGGATGGCTCCCACACAGTTGCCCATGCTCTGCTGTTCTCACTCACATGGGAGCCCAGCCCCACAGAGGTTCAGCTCATTGCAGGGCCACCTTAGTAAGGGTGTTTCTGGGTTGGACCTCATGTCTCTCTCAGAATTGGTGCCTGAGCGGAAAACACAAACTTATGACCTTTTGTCTGTAGGTAGTAGCAGATACTGCTCTGGGAAGCAGTCATGCCATTTCCTTGCTTTTTCTGCCGTGCAAAGAATCCCACTCAAAACCAGTCTGTTTATTGGTTCTAGATTAAGATGCACATACTGCTTAGAGTCTGCATCTGCATGTTTTTATTGCACACACAGCAAGCAGGGGTGTAAAGCCTTGCTCTGTAGCTCATCGCCAGTAGCACAATGCCTAAACAAGTAAAACAAATAATGTGGGGCCTGTTCAAGTAATGGCCAAGTTTTGGCCACTGTGCTTGCATCAGTGAACAATTGGAGGCTTAGTAATGCATAAATTTAAGCTGGAAAGCCTTCTTCATACCCGACTGAACTAATGGGAGTTTCCCACACAAATCATCATTGTTCTTTTGAAATCTTAGCTGTTCCTTTTGTTTTTCACAATGGAGGATTACTCATATGAATGAAATCCAGCAATTAATGATGAGACAAAGACTTGGCTTTCTATTCAGCAGGCACAACTACACTTTGTTTGTGTCCACATTTAAAATATCTCAACGAAAAGGTGGTTGTGAGAGGTTCAACATTACAATAGTGTATTAAATCATTTACTTGATAAACTGGTGCCATCCAGCAAAACAAGTGATTGCAGTTTAACAAGCGTAAGGGGAACTATATTGTTAGCTACTTAATTATTAATATCTAACTATTAATGTTCTTCGTTCATATAGATGCATATACTTCCATTATATCTATATATATACATGCATATATTCTGAATTTTCAAATGCCATTTTGAAGTTTACTTCATCTGAATGGTTTTGTTTATTTAGAAAAGTGCAGAATTTCAGCAATATTGCTTCCCTTCCCTTCCCTT
>WBMZ01013432.1:0-82137 GCA_013400975.1 Atrichornis clamosus | reverse complement strand
TATATATATATATAAAATTTTCTTCCACTAATACATCATTTTCCAGCTTAATTGGATTAATTATTTAACTTTCATATTACATGATCTGTAAAAAAGCTCTTGGCTGTAGCTAGAAACAATGTAATTTGTATACATAACTTATGCAATATAATGTTATCTTTTATCATTCTGTTTCATAAAATCTGAAGTAAAAGCTTTTCATGGTTTTGATGACCACTACTTGCTGTTGAGTGACTCCATTAAGCTTGTAAAGATTTGGAAATGCTGATTTTCTCAACTTCTCTAAAGACTGTATTTCAGTTCCTTTTGGAAATCTGGTGGAATACATATAAGGGATTTTACTGTTTGGGGGAAATAAAGAAAATGAGTTCTTTTTTGGTTGGTTATAAGGAAATATATGGCATACAATTTGCAGGAGTCTGTTATCAAAAATCATAAAAAAATAGAAAAGTTTGGATGGAAGGGCCCTTAAAGTTAATCTAGTTCCAACTCCCCTGCCATAGGCAGGATCACCTTCCACTAGTCCAAGTCACACATAAAAATGCATAACGCAAAAGTAAAGTAAAAATAAATTGCATCACTTAAAACATTCTGTCTAACCAAACAGATGAAAATCCTATTAATAACATCACCAATGAGGAATACAACAAAACCAATATTATGATCATGATATGCATGAAGAATTATACGATATTTTCTAAAGTGAATGTACAGTAAGTTCATCAGGAAAGTGTTTAGAAATCAAACTGGCCACAGTAAAGTTTTCCTCCTTTCAGAACAGAATACTCTGAGTGTATTATTTAGATAGCTCTTGTTTCAGGGAGCTCAAAATCCACTTTTCTTTTTTCATTTAAGCTTTTCTTGACAGAACTGAGAGCAGGTTTAACTAAATCTCATTTTAATTTGCTTTCTCCCTTTTTTGTTTTAACCTGTTCCACTCCACTCCAGAGGAGAGATGGTGTAGCTCAAATAACCTCAGTCAGTTATTCTGTACTTACACAAACTCTCCTTTCTCTTTAAAAGTAATCTCAGGAAAAAATAATTTGAAGTACTCAGGGGGTATTTACTTGCTGACTCAAGATTCAAATATTATTGGGTTGCTCTCACAAGCTACTTGACCTATTGATGAACCAAAGTACATGTTCAGATTAAAGTGAATGCTGAATCTAATCAATAGTTTGAAATTTTCTGCTACATCAGGTTTGATGATGACTTTTCAAGATGTACTATATCCTTCTGACAGATTAAATAAGTATATTCATAGATCTTGTGGCTTTGACAAACTAATCTCTGGAAGGTGAGATATATATCTTATGCACCCAGAAGATCTTTGCCACATTGATTAGTTTTCTCCAGGCACTGCAGCAAGAAAGGTTCACATTTAATGCCTGACTACTTCTGTCATAGGTGCCAAAAACACCGTGATGAAATGGTTTAGTGGTTAGTGCTCAAACTTGTAATAAATAATTCTGATCACTGATGCCAAAAAGGAAATGGTTTGAGGATCTTGGTTATTTTTAATAGTACTTTTTTATTTGACTAGTATTAAATTCAGTTGATGTATTGTTTACAGGAGGATGCAAGTATGAGGAAGAGTTGGGCACATTACTTTCAAAGTCTGGTCAATGTGAAACAGTTGTTGCTGGGTTATTAGACTGTTCAACTCATGGAGTCTGTCACCGCTTCAGTAAAGATGTGGAGGAATTTGTGAGGTTGACGAAACACAGCAAACACAGATAAGACCAAGTGTGCAGACAATATATTTGCTAAATGTTGCCAAGTGAGTTGCAATCCTCCAAGTGAAAGGCTACACTACTCTTATTTCTCTCTCTCTCTCTCTCTCTCTCTCATATTCAGGGCACAAAGATCATTTCACAAATCTAAACAAATTTAAAATCCTTAATAAATTCCATAGTCCTTACTATAGCCTACAGTAGTAATTAGTTGAATGGCAGTTGATATCCTGTTGTAATTAAAATACTTTCTGAGAGTCTCCTTGTCTGTTGGTGATATAGAAAGAAAATCCTCAAGTCATAACAACTAGTTTAGGCCTTTCAAGATTTTCTCTGCTCACTGAGTCCACAAGAAGTATTGAGAGCGCCACCCAGCCTTCAGCAATGCAATTCAATTTTCGAAATTGCAAGTTTACTGGGACTTGGTGGTCTCGTAGGAAGAATTCTACTGTTTGCCTTTTATAGATGAGCATTTGTGATAAACTCAAAAGAATTTCTTCTTTGTCATTCCCTGTTTTGAACAGGATTTAAATATAGACATATCTAAAGTAGTAATCCTGGCAGTGCATCAGTATTAGAAATAGAACTCATATGGTTAAACTCTGAATTTTTCTGTAAAGGAATGCTATAATCTTTCTATATTGCACTCCACCTGTAATATTTTCAGACCAAGTACAAAGGAACACTTGTATGCCAGTGACCATGCACTGAGAGCAACTTCTCAGAAAGGCTTTTAGCTCTAAGTAGATCAATTTTCTGCTTCTACGACAGTTTCTGGATTAATATAATCTTGGGGAAAATTAAGAGTATGTGTCAACCAAACCCTGCAAAAAGACAGATTTAATTTATGACCATTTCAGGGTTCATTTTCCTTGGATATGTGATTTCGCCAATACCAATAAAAAAGTAATTCCTAGCATTTCAAATAGCTTTGCCAGGATTTTGAAGGTAGACTAGAGCCTGTATACTCAGAACCTCCACCAGTTTAAGTACACCTATAGTTCTTGTGCTTGCTACTTTGTTGTGGGAGATAAGGACTGGAGGCAGTAACAAACATGAACGCTGGTTCAGCAAGAAGCACCACTAAATTCTTGTTTGAATGAAGCAGCACACTGACATGAAGAATGTAATGTTTCTGACTGGAAATACAAAATATTGTAATCTTGTTCCTTTCTTTGAATCTTTCAAATTTACATTGTTTACTAAACTGATAATGGGAACAGAACTTTCTTAACCATCCTTTTAGATTATTCTTCCTTGACTGCAAGCTGTTCCAGGCATACTTTTTTTTTCATTGTTGTTTGCGAGACAATTACAAATGAACTGTCTCATGCACGTACAACACAATGAGAAAATCCTAATCAGTAGCATATATAAATTCCATTATATTACCTCTGTAATCTTTTGAGATGCTTACGTCTAGCCACAAAGGAGTCCTTCCGTGTCGATCTAAGTCTGGAGGCTAGATACATTAGGCAGCTGTCTGACACAAGGAATTAGCCAGTCTCTCTCTGTCTGCCACAACACAGAAACTGCAACAGGTCAGTCTCTGGATTAAATCTTCACCGATGTGTCAGTGCCTTGCTAGTTCCAGAATGACTCCACAAAATCATCTCAACTTGCATTTGAACCTCCACCTGAGGAACTCAATGCAGAAACTGACTGTGAAGAATAAGCCCACAGTGTCTTCAATCCTTCCACGACATAGAATAATTATCTCTGAAACAAATCTTACACCTGTTTCTGTTCGCCTGTGAAGGAACCAGCAACATCTGTATGATCCAGCTGAGCTTGGATTATATAGCAGTTCCTCTGCTTGTATGACTTTTCACAGGTGGTGACAAGTGTGTAGAGTACTACAAAATATGCTATCAGAACACTGATAATTTCCAGTTTATGCACTGTAGCACAGTAAGTAAAAACGTGGAGGCGGCCTTATAGTGAATTGCAGGGCTGTTCAGAGCTACAGTACTGAAGCAGAAATTATGCCTTCCCAGACTTCCAAATATATGACTTACAGATAAGGCACAAAATATATAGTATCATAAGTTATAACCTAACAATCTTCTAGACATAACAAGAACAACCACAATATAAATTTAAAGTAAATACAAAGAGGAATATTTATTCCAAAATATGAGTTATACTTTGACCTATTTTTTTTCCTTTCTCTCTAATGTACAACAGCAAAGACTCATACTATTTTGGGGTTGGAGTTAATCAAAATGCAAATGAGACCTACAGCTCATGACACCATGTCAAGATGTAACTGTAATTTGCCTTGTTCTAGGAATAAATCTCTGGCATTATAAAAATATGAACTGTTTGGAATGTAGCATTTTGGCAAACCAACTCTTCAAGGAGAAGCCTTTGATTTTGCTCTTCTGTACTTCTAGGAGACTATGATGTCCAAAGTTACCACCATAAAGAATTTGCTTACAGAAAACAAGGCCATTAAACCAGGAAAACCTATTCTTGGAGACTTGAATGGTCCAGAAACTTAGATCAAATTATTAAAATGGAAAGTGAAAAGAAAATCTGCCAGATTGCATCAAGAATGTAATTCTGGGAGCTTAATTCCTAGCAAGTGACTTTAGTGAAATATACTGTAATATGTACAGTTTTCCAGTTTTATTGAGGATTCTTAACTTTATACTATTTGTTGAGCAGTAGGTTTGGTTTCAATTAAGTGGTAATTTTCTTCACATGCTCTTCCTAGGTGGTCTTGGAAGACCAGTTATTTTATTAAATAGGAACACTCTGAAAAGATCAGCCTTGAAAATAATTTTTAGATTTCAATTTAAAAAGACAATCTATGATTTTACAAGTTGTGAACTTTTTATTGAGAAAATTACAGCCCTTTACAGGTAATTTAATTGAAATTGCCCATTAATGTAAGGATGCATTGTCACTATATATTGCCAGCATATGGGAATTCATTCCTGCGTCTTACTTTGCCCATTTCTTGAGATAAAAAAGAACCATGTGGCACTGTAACATTGTATTGAAAATGAGCAAATTAATTCAACTGGAGTTCAGATTTATTAGTGGGAACCCAGTGCAAGCTCGTTTGGCTCAGAACACAGGCAGAAGGACTCTCGATTTACCACTAATTTAGAATGTAAATGGATTCCACCCATGTAAGAATAAGATTCATGAAGGGCTGGCAATATGAGGTGTCTACTGGACTGGGTTTGAGACTCACGGTAGGTTTCCCCATCATCCCCTTCTGAGAGCACACCATGCCTGGGTTTTCCTGCAGAAGGATGCAGTTGGTTCACTGCAAATCCGGGCTGAAGCTCAATAGTGTGTCTAGCATGGAGAATTTGGAGAGTAGGACTTATGGCAAACCAGGAAACACAGTGAGTCAACAATAAGGACAAGAAAAATTAATTTTTCCATGATTTAGAATCCTGAATGTCAACCATTGTCACCTGAAAAGCCAACAAAGTCCTACTCCGGATCATGCTGTAGTTATACTGACCACAATCCTTAACTGCCATTGTAGTTATTGTCAATATTGTTTGGATCTATTTCCTATTGAAAAGAACATACAAATTGCAATGTTCTTAATTCCTTCTATGCACGGAAAATTATTTAGGGGATCAAAATAATCTACAGTAGAATTGAAGAAAAGAAGAATTTCTGTTCAAACATATTCTAGGTATCTGTTTTAATTCCCTGGAAGTCTTTGGAGAAGGCAATTGGTCTTTCTCTGCATAATTTTCCTTCCTGGAAAGTGAAGATAAGGAGTTTTTCTTTTTTTTCTTACACTCCAATGTACTAAATTTTTAAAATATTAACTTAACATAGCATTAATAAAAGTAAATCTGCCACTCTATAGTTAGATATACAGCAACTTACCATTTTGTGTTACAGAAAAAACTCCCACATTCTTCAAAGGTTTTATTATGACTGATTTCAAATGCTTTATCTATTTTTTTTAGCTACAATATTATGAATAAAACAAAACTTACTTCTACTTCTCATTCTTGTGCTGTCTAGATATTTCATTTAATTTTCTTACTCTTTTAAAGATGATAATAGTTTCAATCATAGATAACAGAGTCTGTAAGTATATATAAGAGTGGTCCTGACTGGGAAGCCAAAGCAATATGTCATTGGTGTTCCCAGAAGAATTGCAAAGAATGTACAATTGTTTTTTGCCTTATGATATCAGTTTGTACTATTGCTTTTACTATAGTAATCACATACTTCATACATTTAATGAATAATCTGCCTCATTCAGGAGTCTTTTTTAATTTCAATGTCTGTCTTAGAAATATTTACTATATTTAAATCTCCTCTGAAAGACTGGAAACTGTCTGCAGTTAGAGATATCCTTGCTCTTCTGAAGTAGTAGCTTTGGAGCCTAGATTTTTTTTCTCCTTTTATTCCTGAGGTATAGCCCACATCTTCACATCACTCAGAACTTTCACATAAAACCCCTATTATTGTTGGATCATCTTTGTTCCTGCTTTTCCTCTTTATCTGGCATATTACAACGAATTTTTTAGTTTGTGGATGTGGCCTGTAGTTAGCACTATGTGGGGCAGCAGCAGCACACAGACCAGAGGCTCTGAGAACCTTTGCAGCTTATGTTCTTCATCCTGTGATGACAGAAAAAACAACTCAGTTGCTGAGGCATTTCTTTCAATCTTGTGGTTTTGGATGGTATGATATTGTCAACATTAGGAGATGAGAAATCACTTCTAGTACTGTCAGCTTTTTCATGTGCCTCTACTTTTTCTGTTCCCGTAAGAAGAAGGATAACAATAAAAATATGGAATAAAAAAAAAGAAAGCCAGAAACAAGTACAGAATCAAAAAATCAGATCAATAAGTCTTCAACAGTCTGTGGTCTGAAAATGACAGCTCCCTGTCTTGTCCCTCATGATTTCATCGTGACTGGAAAGATGACAGGGAGCAATAATTTTTAGTTCTGTTTTTAATATTAACTGGACTAAAAATGACATATTTCCATTAAAGTTTCAGTATTGACAGTGCAAAACAAATATATAACTTATTTAAAGCCATAATATAAGTAATAATGGAAAATGTAACATGACTAATCAACTATTGGTTTAGGTTCACCACTTATGAAAACACTCTTTTCCATTGTCTTTCTTCTTGTCATTCTCCACCGTGCTTCATTTTAAGTTGTTAAAGCTAACATGGCATTCAATTCAATGTAAAGATGAGATAGCAAAAAGTGTGTCAGGGCCCCACGGGGAATGGCTGCCCTGAGGAAGGCAGCTGGGAGCCGAGAGCAGCCCTACAAGGACCAGCAGGACCATGCCCTTCCCATGCAAGCCTTGCCAGGCAACACAGGAGCAGGGATGGGATGGGGACAGTGATTTGGGCCAGCCTAGAGCCCTGGAAATCGTTGGAAAAGCCAAAGCAAAGGTATGGACCAAAGTCTGGCGCATAGGTTAGGGTGAGGATGAATACTGGTGGCATGAAGTGTGGCCAAAGATCAACAGACCTGCAACAAGGTCCAGGCTGGAGCCAGGGGCAGGTAACCTTTCAGTGTGAGGGTGTGCCCCAAACCCTGGAACCGAGCTGTTGTGACATATTTTACCGTAGCACTACCTGAAAGTGCTGACTGCAGTACTGAGAATTGAACCTCCTGGCCACAGGGCTCCTGTAGACTGGAAAAAGCACAGGAGCAGAAAGACTGAAGTCACACTGAAGAGCACAGCAGCTTGATCAGCATGACCCAGCAATACAAAGGCAAATGCAAAGGCAAAATCTATTTGCAGTTTGAACCTCCTAAACACCTGCATCTATTCTGTACATTGCAGAAAATCAAGGTGCTCTCCAGATCAAGCTTGTTGAATTTTCAAGTGAATACCTCACTCTTCTTCAACTTTCTGAGCTGCAATAATTGATCTCGAGTCTGGTTGTTTTTTTATTTTTGCAATGTCTTTTTGGGGAATGACTACTTCTCTTTGGATGTATTAAATACTTAGGAAAATGTCAAATTTTTTTTGAAAGATTTATTAATGTCTATTCATTCTCAAAATAAACTTCCATGCAGCTAAAAACATACCCTAGACAATTTGCTTTTGAAAAAACTAGCTGAAATTATTTCAATAGAATAGATAATACTAAGCATATACAAGTAATTTTTTTTTTCTAAAAGGGTCTAAAGGAAAGCAAATCTCATCTTTAGATAAGGAGATCTTGTTTTAAAATCATCCTACCATAATATTTTCTTTGGGTTTTTTTACACAATGACAAATATTCAATGATATTGACATCTATGCTGTGGTGAGAATAATTTACAGGAGGTTAAAGATACACAGAGAGAATATAGTCAGTACTACTGTAAAAATAATAGGTGATGATTGCAGTAATAATGATGTGTCATGATCTTCATGTTTATAGTATGGAAAAAAAGAAGAAAATAAGGTTTCAAAATTTAAAATAAATACGGCAGAGCTCTCTAGAATATGTTTAAAATTACACTGTTTTCCTCACGTTGCATAACAAGAGGTATTGTTCAGAGCAAGAGAAGAAAACAGGAATTTATTCCATTTATATATTTTCCTTACGAAAATCCTCTTCACTGGGCTTTCAGACAGAACAGTAAATGGGAATTCCACATCCTTTAAAGCAATAATCTATCAGTGATCTTTATGGGTCCTTTCCAACTCTAGATATTATATAATTCTATGATTAAAAAATGACCCAACAACTTTTATTTAATAAAAAAATTGCAAAATAAAAATAAGGCAGGGGAAAGGAGTTCAATTTTTCCAGTCACAGATGATAATTGAAGCTTAATCCACAAAATTTATTGTCACATGGAATCTCACTTTCAGAAAATACCTTTAAAATACAATTACTGAAAACAAAATAAAATTTAAAAAGAGTTTTAAATCACGTCTTGTGAGCTGTGGAAAGAGTAGCAGGAAGCACCATTATTAAATATGATCAGGGCATGTATTACCTGGGAGACTGGGGCTGCACAAAAAGAGGCCAAAACATAACTTATGCAATATTAAGTTGTTAATTTTCCTAATTTTTCATAAGAAATTACATAATAATCAAAGCATTTTTCATAAACAAGTTAAAACAAGGAAGGTATTATGATATGAAGGTATGAAACAGATTATAACTTTATAAGACCAAGCCTTTTTATTGGTGTAAAAATACATCAGGAAAATGTGGCATGATGAAGAGTCCTCTAAAATTTGAGACCTTTTTGGTGCTGTGACACCAGAGCCTAGTGAAGCATTCTTCACTTCTATGACTTTTTCTATTTCTACCTGCTCAGCAAAGGCATTGGGAGCTGATTGTACTGATTTAATGACAGGACTAAGAAGCCTAGAGTGACTCTGTTAGCAATATCTTCTTCTTTTAACACTCCCCAGGTCATGTTCTATCACTCCATGGTATAAACCTATCATCTTGCTTTCAGACTGATGTAGGGCCTGGACTGCAGCAGATATAGCAAACTCACTCCCTTTAATTTGGCTTGCTTAATAACAGCAAAACTTGAAACAATTGATATCTGAGCAAATATATTCTGAATATTATTCCTGGGAACCAGATTTATGCAGGCTAAGGCCTGTGCTTTCATGATTGAGGAATTATGGTATAGGTGTGTGTATGCTTCCAGTGCTAGTCTGGAAACAACCTATGGAGCAATATAT
This sequence comes from Atrichornis clamosus, assembly GCA_013400975.1. Lineage (NCBI taxonomy): Eukaryota > Metazoa > Chordata > Aves > Passeriformes > Menuridae > Atrichornis > Atrichornis clamosus. Next base: position 72,744 of record WBMZ01013432.1, on the reverse strand, counting down.
CCACTCCCAAATCCATCTGCCATGTAATTGTTGAGACACTGACCTACTTTAAAATCATACCTAGCTTAGCCATAAAAGAATGGTAAGACTCAGCTCCTAATTGAGCCAGATGACATAAATGTCTGTTACATGAGAACCAGCTGTCAAAGCTCAGCTGCAGCATGTGGGTGTCACCACTGCATCAGCTGCTTTCATACCTGGAACGAGTAGAGGAGAGCACCAATATCTTAGAGCTGAACACGTGCTGAGTATGTGCTGAACGTGATTATTACATTGGCTATGCAAGGAGCTTAGGGTGACCACACTTAGATGTGTCTGATAGATGCTAATGGCAGCTAAATCTCACTGTCTCTGTGATAAATCCTGTTAATTTTGGATCATACTACACAAGAGAAAATACTTAGGCAAAGTCAGGGTTTGACTGCCTTTCTTTAAGAAAAAAACTGCTATATCAGATGACAGAACAGCTTTCAGCTATTCCTATATTATAGGTACTTTCTCTAATGCATGGGGTTTTTTACAATTATGAAGGAGAAAGTAATGTGTTTGCTTATAAAACTGCTAACAGAATTCAAAAAGCTTCAGAAGCCAACTCAAATATATTTTTTACATCAAAAAATAAAAATCAGGCACTTTCTATGTCTTTGGACGAATTCTGTGATTCTGTAGTTACAGTATATGCCCTGCATCAGGCTGAAATCCATTTTCAAGACTGATTGCTCAAGAGAGAGAACAGTATTCTGAACATTTTCCAAGACAGGTCAGGTGGAGATCAGTTGGCTGTTCTGCACAGCACGTAGAATCTAAAGTGTGAATGCTCCCTGGATCTGTAATGACCCACTCAAAAGTCTGCTGTGGCTCAGCACAGTGAGGAAAGGATCATGTGCCTGAGTGACGTGCAGCCCACCTAAGGCCTGACCTTACTTTTGTGAAATGAGGGAGGGTTTTTGTCATTAGCTAAACAAGAGGAGGAGTACTACAATGAACTGGACATTTGGCTCAGGATTAGCCTCAACTAAAAGAGTGCAGTGTATGCAACAATCTAAAATGAGCGCTTTTTTTTTAAAACAAGTGTTCATACTCCCACATGGTATTCAATTTATAAAAATTTAAGAGATATGTTCTTCATAAAAAATGCCTTCACCATAACAGGAAATATGTTCATCAACAAAGTCTCATCATCTGGTGGCTTAACAGAGCAAAGCAGGAAAAAGTTCTTTTGCCTCCTTCTGCCTTTTAACTATTGATGTCCATTGTATTTACAATCTAATTACAACACAGCAACTGGAGATTCAAGGTGGGTGAAATTTGTCCTCTAAACAAAGACTTCCTCCTTCTATTCCCATGAAAACTATGGATTTTTCAAATTTTATTAAACTGCCAGGCAACTGCTAAACAATGCTTTCAAGGCACAAGTCAATACTTAGTACTCAATAAATACATGTCTCGTTTTGTCTTTAAATTATTGACACACAGTAAGAAAAAAAGCAGGTGGTTGTGTTTTTTCAGGGAAAGGATCTGACCTCCTTTTGTATGGTTTTTTATGTAACATCAGACACTGGGATTTTTAACCACTGTAAAAAAATCACACAAAGCATATAACTTCTAAACCCTTGCACACAAAAGATTTATCACACGGAAAATTTAATTGTGAAACAAAGCTTCTACAAGAAATGTTTACCTTTTAGCTATTATCAAGAAAATGTGATTTTTCATTTATATCAGGATATTAAATTGTCTCAGATTCATCCACACCACAAAGCAAAGGAGTCTTCTGGGGTTGGCTCTATTTTGATGAATATACAATGCTTCCCTTTACTTCTTTTTTTTTTTTTTCTAAGAGCAAAAGGAGAAGAGAAATATGAATCAAAAGTAGGAAAAAAGTTAAACTTTGCAAATAAAGATTTATTACTGTATTTTTATGTTCAGTTTTGCTGCAAACTTTATGATCTTTATAGTTTTTGATTTGTTTGCAGACAGATTCTCTAGCACTGGCACCCTGATATTTGTGTTTAATATAAGCACTATTTCCTGATATCTTCTGGAGAAAACACTGAATATAAATAAAGACAGAAGATGTACATTTTCAAAAAGCCACTGTCAAATATGTGTAAATGGGATTTCATAATGGCCATTTCAACAAAAGAAGAAACGTATTTGTTTGACTCCATGGAACATTTTTCCTTCCCTCCCCTTAAGACACAGCCTATTTCATGGATTTCAGCTTAACCAATTTTATGGTGGTATGGAACTGAGAAATGCTGGCATCAAAACTTTAATAAACACACTGTTGAATCTTTGCGAATGAAGCTGTCAGCCACAGTTTTAGCAAGCATGGCACATTTTGGAAAGAAAAATATCAGAGTAACATAACTAGTTAAAGGTAAATTTTTCTCGGAAAGCAGGATTTTATTTAGTGCTGGTTTTTTTCCTATTTGCTGCCAGCTTTGTCTGCTTCCTACCCTAGATGATGGTCCTGAAGTGCATAGTTTTCCACAGAATTGTATGTGGTTGATTAGAACAGAGGTCTGAGCTGCTGTGTGCCATTTCACAGTGACTTCTCCTTTGCAATCGGGCAATACAAGCCTGGCAAAGCCTTGCCATGATTGCTCTGGGCTTACTGTTCCTTCTAAAAAGAAAGATTTTTGAGGAGTCAGAAAATCTGTCTCAGATTTGGAATTTTCATTTTGAGAGTAACTTTCATCTTTCATGATGTCTGGATAAGTTTCATAACCTTTTTGGAATTTAGTCTCTGATTTCTGGAGAAAAGTTTGGATAAGAGTTTCCCTCTTCATTGGCAACAGGAAGAGGTGATGGGGGAAAAACAAACATTTTGATACTTTGAAATAATTTTTTCTTTTCCTATAAATATTGTGTGAGAAAAAGTGCTATGCATGACAGTTATTTGTTCTTATTAAGAAATAAGGTATTGCATACAGACAATATTTCAATAGTCATCATAAATTGCAAATCATTAGAATAATAGCCCCCAACTCTAAGGAAGAATTTGGGTGGTTTATGCTGAAATTCCAAGGAGAAAAATACTGCAGTGCACAGAAAGAAGAAGAAAATATTATTTTATCATTCACCTGAAGGGACTTCATGGTAGCTGAAAAGGGAAAAGAGAGAAGAAAATTTTAATCAATTATCTCTTAAAGCAATAAGAAAACAAGACCAAAAAAAGTTTTCTCTCTTTAATTTCCTCTTTGGCCTCCTGAGTCTTTCATAAGATTCTACTTCACACCTGTTTTCCTATCCTTTTGATAAAGATCACCACCACCAACTGCCTTTAATCCAATTTTTTTTCTATTTTTGTCTTCTATATGGCTTCTCTTCCAAACAACAGTCAATTGCAAGTGTCAATGCCAAAGCATAGCTAAAATTTCATAGATCTGAAAACAGTTCAACTCTTCAAGTTTATAAAGCAGGAGCTATAGTAAGAAACAGAGTAGTTTTTTTTTTTTTTTAGTCAGATTCACCCCCTGACAGATTCACCCCTCGCCAAAAATCATTAACTATTAGAGGCTCTTAATGCCATAATTTTGGAAGTCATAAGTGATTTAAGGTGTTCTTAAATAGTAGTGTTGGGTAGTTTTAGTGTCACATGGGGTGAGCAGATCTTTCCTGTATGAATAAGAGCTTAGAAAATCAGATTAAATATTCTAGTGCAAATGATTAATGTAATCACAATTTAGAAATGAACACTTGTATAAATGGAAGGTGACTGGGTAACGTCTGGTGGGTAGTCATGATTATGAGATGATCTGGGCAAATAGAGTAAGCATTAACCAGACTGAATAGCAGCATATCAGTATAGTGTTATCTGGTGCCCGTAGCAGAAGAATGAAATATTCATCAGGGAAGACACATCAAATCTCCACATTACTGATACACGTCACTCTTTAATTGTCTTAATCAGCCTAAAAGTAGATGTAGCTTGCATTGCTTGCAATGGCTTAAGCCTGTTTATGGCATTATTTGAAAGATATTTCCGAGTGTCTTTCCTGTTTTGGCACTACTGGTCTGCTATGTGTGGCTATGAACTTGTCTATTTTTAGTTGTATGTGTCTGTACCACTGAGGAAGGTACTTGCCTAAACAGTATATCAGTATATATATTTGATGTTAGCCTTAAAAAATTGCATGACACTGGCATGACAATGTAATGAAACAGGGTTTGAAAATTATCCAAAAATTTCTTGGGAAACAGCTCAGCAAAATGAGTAACGGAGGTTTCCTTTCTCTACTACAAAAAGATCCCTAAATTTTTGCAGTGCCTATAAGATCTTCATGCCATTCCTGGCACCATGAAGGAATAATTTCAAATATCAGTTACCAAAATTGCCTATGAGCAATTTCAAGGAAGGGAAAAGAGAGCATCTCAATTAGTATAATGGGGAATTAAAGAGTTGAGAAACAATCCAGTAACTTGGATTCTCAAGTTATCTCTCCAACTGTAGTTTTCATGTGTTTACCTCAGTACTTCAATGTCACCGTAGATTTTAAGTTGAATATAAGGTTATTTGAAGCCCAAAGCAAAAAAAACCCAAGCAGACAAAAATCACAGCAGACAGGACATGCAATGTAATGATATCAAGGAACCCTCTCTTGAGACTTAAAGTCTAAATCCCATTCAATTATTCCAGAGCTGAAGCAGTCCTTTAGAGAAGAGCATAAGTTAAGTGTTCAGTCTATGAGACCATGTAGATGTACTCTGAAATGATTTAGAAACTCAAAGAGCATAAATGTGCAGTTACACATTTCTATCCACCCTTCTCTCAGTTTAGACACAGAACTTCAGAAAGATTCCCCTGAAAAGAATCAGAAGTACAAACTGAAGAAACAGCAGCATTTATATTATTCTCTTTTCTGTTGGAGGAAAGGTGGGGTTTTACATCATGACCTGAATTCCAGCAAACCAGGGAACAGCTTCTGAAAGGCAGCTGCCTTCAGAGAGCTGGGTGCTCACCTCAAGGAGCTACTTAATTAGCAAAAAGAAGTAGAGGGGCTTTCAAGTGCATAGCAACTGGCACATACAGTTTTGGCTTCTAATTTTTTTCTGAGAACGCAGAAAGAAACCAATGTTTCAGCCATCCTCCTTTCAAAAACGCAATAGATGTCAGGTAACATTCACAGGCGAGGTGTATCTACAGTGCTAAAAAAGCTCTTGTGAAGTGATGCAGCCTCTCCTATAGAGAGTGACACTGAGCACCTGAGGCACAGCAGACAGGCAGTGGTCTGTAGCCAGCTGCTTCTTCCCCTCTCCACTACTGCAAATCCTGCCCTAGTTTCCCATCTAGCACAAGGCCTGTACAACAGGCTGCTGCATTCTCACTTGTCAGCAGGATCTGAAATTGTTTAATACTGGAGTTTACTGGGGAGTGATCTCTAGTAATTTGGATTTGAAATGGTAAATCTATAAGTGATGACAGTAAGCTCAGACAGTAATGTTTCAGTCAGTAGACACAGCAGAATTGAAATGGTCCTTGCACAGCAGTATTGCTACATGCAGGAATTGAAGTTAATGAAACAGCATTCTGGGACTGTGAATTCTATCAACAAGTTACAGGCAAATGCCTGTAGTAAAATGACTAAATATGATCTTTATTACAGTTTCAGGTTGCTTCCCTTCATCTGTTACAGCCACCAGCCTGAGATGCAGAAAGTATTCCCTCTCCTTTAAGTTCTCTCCAAGAGATCAAAATGAACCCAGTGGAGAATGGTCCCAACCATTCCCAAGGAGGTCTTCAGAACAGCAAGTGACATTATCGTACTGATTGCACTGAAGGCACTGATTGCTCTGTAAACCAGCATAGATGTTTTGTCCAAGAACAGGTGTTTTTTACAGATATTATATATGAGTTACAACTAGCCTGGAAGAAACATCTGAAATAGTAGTGTTCTCTCAAATATTCTTTGTAATCTTAAACAAATATAGTAGATTATGTGATGAATCATAGACCCATCTATATGTTAATTTTCTTCATATTGGATTATATATGATCCCATGAACTAGAAGCTTCTAATCCTGGAGTGGTGACTGATGACTTTTGATCATCCTTGAAGTCAACTCTCCCCAAAGACCCTGACTAGGTAAGAGAAATGGATGTCTAAAGCATATGCTGTAACCTAACACAGTCTCAAAATCGACCATCACCTCAGTGATCAAAGCTCATCTAAACCACAACAGAGAAAACTTAAAGGTTGTTTTCTGCAGATAGAGCAGTATTTTCACACTGCAGCTGGACACTTAACGTACTCTGTGTCTTTCAAGACACCTCTAGAACTAACTAGAGAACATATCTTTCAGTTTCACTGCTCTTGCTTCCTTTTAATCACCTCGTTTTTTCTAACCTCGGTTTACTGTCCTAATTTCTTTAACTCTTCCCTTGGCTTCTATTAAGTTCTCAGAAAGGTTTATGTGCTTTCTTGCTAGATAATTTCTTCCAATATCCCATGGCTCTACTTTTAATAACTCTGATACATTTCTCAGTGTATTTCTTGGTCTACATTTCTTCTGGGTCTTTGATTTTTCACAGTAAATGGTGACTTTTATGAAGCCTTGTTATCACTGCCACAAATTCACTGCAGAAAGCAATCAGGCCAGCTGCTAAATATGAACCTAGAGTATTATGAGGTCTCCAGTGCCTTTATGAATACTAGTATATATAAGTCCTTACATACCTTCTTACAATACCTGCTGAAGGTGCAAAGGACATTAAACATAAAATCTTTTTCCTAATATCACATAATCTGTTGTTTGGTTTTTTTCTATAGACTTAAAATAAGGTTTACCCTACAACTTTTGCCATTAGTTTGCTGTGTGGCGTTATCTGACATCTATTCCTTTCTTCATGTCTGGGTCTAACTGGTGATAAAAAGGCAGGGAAAATACGGGCTATGCTTAATTAAAATGTCATGTTAGTATTCTCACAACATTATCTTCTGAAAATAGGCCATGTAACCAATCAGTTTGGAATAGAAGAATAAACTGAACAAGACAGGAAAGACTGATATGATGGATTGTATTGATCCAATAGTGCAGTGTACCACAGTTCTGATAGACTGGAAATACTCATATTCAGTCACTCCCATTAGATACCATAAACACTGCCAAATTCTTTTTAGAAAGGAAATCAAAGAAAAGAAACCATAGGTAGCCCACATGCCAAAATGACTGAATGATTTGTTCATTTTGATACAATGTATGACAATAGGCCACTTGTGCCGCAATTCCTATTTATTTTTGAAATAGCATCAAGACATCATGCAGGAGCAAGCAACAGAAAGATGATTCCTGTCCAAAAGAACATACATCCTAGCACAAACAGGGTGAAGATTGCTAAAGGAAATAATGAATAAATACATTTTAGCAGTCAGTGACTACAGGAACTCTATAACCACCATGTAATCATCACTGGGTGGTTGGTACCAATCATAATGTAGCTGTACTTTGAAAAGAGATTACAAGAAGATTAATAGTGTCGTCTTCTAATTTTCTTACAGAGAGTACTTTCTCTGCATAAAGATTGTGCTGGAAGAAAGTATAATAGTGTTTAGGAGAAAATTTGACAAATGGGCAATCTAGGTGAACATAGTTGGCAAGGTGGCACTTGATAAGATTTAAATCTGTTGTGCTAAGGAAGCATCTGCTGTGGAATGGCTCCCTCACAATGAGCTCTATTAATAACTTAGATCTGCCTGTGGCATATGGTGTTACAAAAATATACTTGAATGTTCACTTAGTTGCATACCAGACTGCCACAGAAATTAGACTTGATTAATGTTGCCAGTGGAACTACTATAGATTTTCAAGTTGCCTCTACTTATTCATCAGGCACCCCATGTCAGTCTGTGACTTCTGTGAAGGCAAGGCACTTACAACACGCTCACTGTCTTACCATCTACATATCAGTGCTTCTGTGGCGGGTTTTTTTTTGTTTTGTGGGTTATTCCAAAGGTCACAGAAAAGCCTTATCATCAGGAATAAATCCAAATGCTTCAAACATTGTTCTGCTCAGGTTTGGACTGTCAGTTTATTAAGAGAAGAGGCAATGGGCAGAAACTGATGCACAGGAAGTTCCACCTGAATATAAGGAAAAACTTTACTGTGCAGGTGATGGCAACCTGGAACAGGTTGCTCAGAGAGGGTGTGGAGTCTCCCTCAAGATATTTCAGAACTATCTGGACACAGTCCTGTGTCATGTGCTCTGGGATGGCCGTGCTTGTGCAGGGAGGTTTGACAACTGACTCACTGTGGTCCCTTCCAAATTTACCTGTTCTGTGATTCTGTAATATCACAGTGAATCGGGCAGGCAAGTATCAAAAAACCATTATAACGCTACTGGACCCATTCAAGGACAGATCTCGATGCTGACCAGCTGCAGGTATCAGATTTTGAAATGCAGTATGACTCAGATGATACATTTCAGGAGCACAGGGGAGTACATTACCGAAAGCAGCTTGCGGAAGGCAGAGAGCTCAAGACATGCTGAAATACCTATTAACATGTAAACTTTGCTGAGTCATACTGCAACCCCTCCATTCAATTTCACTGGTTAGGGCCACACTTTATTAGACCACTTCTACCGACCTCTTAAATTATCTCAAGTACAAAACTAGAAGGACAGTCTTACCTGTTTCAGGCAACCTTCACTGCTACTAAAATAAAAGCCTTGTATTTATGTCAGTTTACAGCAATGGACATAGAATACAACTTGTGCAAAATGTTGAACTGGGGTAGATGACACATAAGTCTGCACTCTGCGTGCTGGAGAACTTTCCATGATTAAAGATGATCATGGCAATCCCATAATAGAATACTGCACCTTGTGAACTTTTTATGACTTTTAAAAAAAGGTTTACAAATTATTCAGAAACTTGATGGGGTTTTAATGGCCTCAGAAAGAACCTGCCTAGCTTTAACTAAGATTTAATTACTGTTTATGGAATCACATTGTCAAAAGAAAATTTTTAGGGTAGGAATGTATATGTGTATATATATATATATATGCACATATGTTGCAGTTCACAATTCAGAGATGTCCCTTTCTTAGACTTACCTATAAAAGGAGCTTTTTTCAGTTGACTTCAGTTATGAACACAATATTATGCAATATCATGAAATATCCAGTGTAGGCAACTTTACAAACCTACCTGAATAATTCAGGGCTTACCTAAAGCCCTGAATTATTACCTATGACTGCTTGATTCAGTTTTTGGCAGTGAGATCCCTATACTGATCCTTTACAGTTCACTGGGAATAATTACCCCACCTGGGGTTCGCTGGCATTGAGGTACGAGTTTGTGAGGACTGACTTCACACAGGATATCTTGGTTTTCTGACAATTAACCACCCTGGTTTTAATATTTTCAGCCACATTCAAACTGCCTTCTGGCATCATATATGTTTAAGGGTAAAACACAGAAGAGGTAAAGCAACATTTAAGAGTCAAATTTAGCTTTTTTTTTCCTCTTCAAAGTATGAGCTTCTAAAGGTAAAATCAACTTCCAGATCTGTGCTAACTTTTAATAATTTATTCAGAGAATAAACTATTCCCCTACATGTCTTTTAAAAAAAACAATTTGTTTTGCTGTTTAGTTTTTCTGTAATTATTTACAATAAAGAAGAGTATGCAGCAATCACAGTACCACAGGACACTGCATGGGAAATCTGTCTGCCACCTGCTTGGATGGTTTGGATGTGGCTGACTGTAAATCAACACTATTAGGTAGCATGACTACTGGTAGGGTTTCTGTGAAATCAAGAGTAGCCTCCTTATTCAGAAACTACACTCATATCTCAAGGCATTGAACCATGGGACAGGACTGGACAGCATGTGCAAATACGCATAAAGAGAGATTCTGCACTCAAGGTGACCAGATCATGATTCTTCACAGCAGTATGCAACACTTCTCTCAATTGCAAATCCTTAGATGTATTCCAATGACCAAGGAGGGAGGCTCACAAAGGCGACAGCCTTCAAAGACCATCTCTCTTACGGAATTAGCTCTCCAATTACATTGGTACAGTTGACGTATGTAAATTCCTTTCATAGTTCTACTTGAAACTAGCAATGTCCAGCATTTAATGAAGTTGTCTCCTTTCTTGCACCAGTAGCGAATCCTCTGGTGGTATGCAGGAAATGGGAATGTGTCTGTTGATAGCACCTGGATCTGGACACTGAGAGTATTTCTTTCTTGTTTCTATCCTGATTGCAAGGTAACTGCTTTCTATCAAGTATAAAAAGGTTCCTGTAAAAAGTCAACTAACACATACACAATAAATATTGTCCAAGGTGTACGTTGTATGCAACCATGATTATTAGGCATTATTGATTTTATTTTATTTTTTATTTTATTATATGACACTATATTACCATAACCCCTCCCCACCCCCTTTTCATTCCTGTAAAGGTCAATAACAGTCACATCCAGTGGAAGTTTGTTACAGACCACCAGCTCAGAGTAAGGAGGGGGATGAAGCCTAAACAACATGAGGATATCCCTCTATCCCAGAATTAGAGTAGTTAAGGCCAGAAAGCACTTCTGGAGATGATCTAGTCCAACTCTCATGCCCAAGCAGGGTCAGGCAGAGCAGTTTGCTCAGTTCTGTGTCCAGTCAGGTATTACATTTTCTCCAAGCATGGAGACTCCACAGCCTATCAGAGCAGCCTGTTCACTGATTACCAACACAGTAAAATACTTTTATCTTTCATTCTTGTATTTCCATGTACATCCTTTGCTTTTTGTCCTGTCACTGAACACCACAGAAGAGAGATTGACTTTAACTTCTTTACTCCTTCCATCAGGTATTTATACACATAGCTAAGATCCTCCTGAACCTTCTTTTCTCCGGGCTGAACAGTCTCATCTCTCATTCCCTCCTCATATGGCAGGTGTTTCCTAGCTCATCTCTGTGGCCCTGCACTGGGCTCTACTGCAGTAAGACTCTGTCTTTCCTGTTCTGTGGAGCCCAGCACCAGACCCAAAGTTCCAGCTGTATTTCACCAGGGTTTACTACAGAGGAAGGATCAGCTCCCTCGTTTACTGGCAACCCTCTTCCTAATGCAGTCCAGGGTACTGCTGGCTGCTTTTGCAGCAAGGACAGATTGCTGGCTTGAGTTCAACTTGGTGTCCACCACGAGCCCAAGGTCATTACTGCCAAACTGCTCTTCAGCCTGTTGGCCTACATCCTGCACTGGTGCAAGGGCTTTTTATTCCCAGGTGGAAAATCTGGCATTCCTCCTTGTTGAGCAAATTCCCTTTTTACTTATTCTCAGTTGTGCTTGGAGGTTTTCAAGCTCCAACCAAGCCCTGAGCAGTCTGGTCTTACCCCAGAGCTTCTCTGGGGAGGGGACTGGACTACAGATCTCCTGAGATCCCTTCGTACCTGAATTATCATGTGGTTCAGTGACATGTTCTCTAACTCAGGGTTACAGTCATGACAAAACATAGTTTTTGGAGCACAAGTGTTGACTTGAAAACAAAGGATACATATGAGGGACATCTATGGAAAAAGAACAATTTGTGCCAGTAGTATGTACTTTCCATTTGCTGCAGAATTCACCTGTGACTTAACTCCGTCATGATTTAAAAAAATGAACTTTGAGTACAGTGTGCTACTCTATTATTCACTCTGTTATTTTTCTTACTTAGTCTGTCGCAAATATTACTTCTTATAGCTTAAAGAATGGCACCAATAAGGACATATAAAACTATGTTTCTCAAGTTTCATACATTATGTCTTACTACAGTGGATTAATAAATCTGCATAACTCTTCCTAAAATACAGGATTTGTATTGAAATTTTTTCTGGTCTTGGGGATTTTTTCGCCCTGCTTGTTGTACCTCTCTAGAGAGGTATTCATTACACTAAGAAGAACTGATGTAAACCATAATTTTTCACCTCAGAAAATAGATGGTTCAGTGGTTACTGTGCTGCTATAAGATTTACAAGACTTCAACTCACTTCACTGCTACACCTGGAACTTAAATAAGTGACTTGTCTCCTCTTTAGCTTGGTTTCCCTTTTGTAGTACTAATATAGTCACAGTTTTGTGTCCTTCAGAGCAGATGGGGACAGAAGGATGTGACAGTAAAGAAAAAACATTTAAGTACCCAAGGAAGTAAAATAAAAAAACTTTGAAATTTTGTACTGTGATCAATAACTGAAATCTGGTGTCTGTTAAAATGCTAACAGCAAATCATATAAGTGTCTTTATAACATTTGAAGCTGACATATATGTAGTTAAGGGAGTTTTCTGCAGCACCTATAATTTACTGTGCTAAGTGAATAGGATGGTAAGTTATAAAAATATTATACCAGCTCCTTCATGAGGTCACATGAAAGATTACTGTACTCTGACTGATTCCTGAAAGATTACTGATACACTGAGTCTCTTCCAGACGTGGAAGATAGAGTTAGTAAAAAAAGCACTGCAGTTCCAAAAGCAAGTTATCAGCAAAGATAGTTTTTTACCCTGAAACCTTGTTTGTGTTCTTTTATGAATCATTTCAGAACTGCATGTCTCTAGTTTAAAAAGCTCAATTGCCTGGTTTGCATGACATAAGGAGTAACCATAAGCATGAAATTCCTTTTGACTGATTGAAAAGGCTGAAGAAGTGCAACTAAACCTATTCAGCTGAGACCAGTGTAACATATGCTTTGTCTGCAAATTGTTTCCTTTAAAAGTTTATTTTAACGGGTTGGAACTTCTCACTTCAGCTACTGGGGTTTTATTGTTGTTTTAGCTGGGAGCACGAAGTTGTGGGCTGTGATACTTTATCCCTCCACAGTATCTTTTATCAGAAGTGATATGTGTATGTACAGGCAGTACTTATATAGGTATTTATCTTTGCATCCAAACAGTTATTAAACCAAGCAAGTTTAAAAACAGTAGAAATAATTCTTGAATATGTTCAGTGAGATTGTTTTATCCATAATATGTGAATAACAGCACCTCTTGAGGCTTAAATATAGCTATGGAACAACTAACAACCAAACTGGTGACAGAAGTGAACTCTTTTCACTTCTTTTCTTGCTTGTTATATTTTGTTTTCATACTGAGTGAAAAATGACACAGGGAATAAAAAATGGTTTGTCTCACTCTAAACTGCTTGCGAGTAGCTACAGTAATGTGACCAAAGAGCAGGAAAATTGCAAATTATGAATATTTTTAATTTAAGGACTACTATGGGTCACCAAAAAAGTAAAAGCTTAATGAAAGCCCACAGGAAGAAAAATTAATCATCGTGTCTTCAGTACAGTCAAGGGAAACAATCACTGCAGAGGATGCACACACCAAAATCATTGTTTTCTGGGCTGCAAGTGCACATTGCCAGATCATGTTGAACTTCTCATGCACCAACACCACCAAGTCCTTCTCCTCAGGATTACTCTCAGTCCATTCTCAGCCCAGCCTATATTTGTCCTTTTATTTGTTTGCAATCTTAAGTGGTATGTTTTCCAGTCTTTGGCTAGGAGGAAAGTGGTTGTCAGTCTACAGCTGCTGTAAAATTGCAGTAAAAATATTTAGCTACAACTGATCATATAACAAGAAAAGAAAGCTTAGCTTGTTACTTCAAGGCTTCTCTATAATGCACTATATTAATTGCAATTCTAGTCAAAGTAGTTCACTATTTTACTAGCAAGACGACTGCAGTGCAACCAAAGATGAAGGCAACATGTTAACTATTAGGTTATTTGTGTAGGTTAAATCAGCTACTGAGAATCAGCTACCAAATGCTGTTTGTTCTCAGTTATTAATACACTCAAATCTGACTGATATTGTATATAAACAAACACAACAAGAATGGGGTTTTTAGAGGACCAGGAAAATCTCATTCTGACTCCTGTGTTTGTGACATGGATCCACTTTTACTTCCAGCTTTCTGAGGTGATGGACCTTGTTAATGCTTTCCAGCCAGCTGGTGGAGGGAAACTAAAAATATAATATTTCCAACTCAAGCTTTTCAATATATTTGTTTATTTTAAGACTAAGTGATCATTTTTCTTCCCTCTGGCTTCTCCTCTATGTGGTAAAGCAATTTTACTGCTGCTGGCAAATGCAGAATATATCATAGGGTTCACAGGGATAGTTCTGCCAAAGATGAAATTGGAATTAAGTCCAGATCAGATTATACCTAAAGCAGTGGCATCATATTTAGAAGTCAGGTATCAGTTTCAGTTTAAAGAAACAAACCAGACTACAAATTTTCCCATGATGTTGTTCAGTCAAGTGTATAATTTGATTTTTTACATTCATTATAACATATGGTTGGAAGTGTCACATATGGTTGGAAGTGTCAGCCAAAAGTCAAATGGCCATTCTTCCCTCACCTCAGGTCCCCGTTGTCCTGATATTTTAATCATTTTCTAGTCTCCCACTGTGCTTTTGGAATATTTCTACTTGGATTTTCATATGAATATATACATATTTATGTGCAAAGTGTAATTTAGTAAACTCTTAACATACAAATTCAAAAACTGACTTGAAGTAAGGAACAAACCTGCATTTTTCATATCTGCATCAGGAGTTGTCAGTGTTTATTTTAGTCTAATTTATTTGATAAACTACTTTTTACAAATACTTTAAACATTGAACAGATGAAGCCTTAAAAATAGTTATATGGAATGCTTAAAAATAATCCTTATGTACTGTCACTGTCCTGAATATTATTACAGACTCAGATCCTGCAGGTATTTTATTCAATATATATGTGTTATCCTGCATGAGGTATTATGTATCATATGCGAAATACATTCCTTAGTGGAAAGGACATGGTCAGTCAACACTGCTAGTTGTTAAAGTTAATATTTTCAAAAAATTTTTAGGGTGATCTGTTGTCTTATTTCTATTAGAATGTTTGGAAATTGTGTACAACTATACCCATGACATCTTTGAAAATTTCATCTACAACTCCCTTAAAACTAGTCACGCTGTACTTTGTATATTGAATAAAAGAGGAATTTGCTACAATATTTTCATAACTCTTCATCACACTGGATCAACTTCTTGGCTTCATGCAAAGTAAGGTTCTCTCACCAAAGGGTGTTCTAAATGAGCTGTTACATTTGGCTCTTAAAATTGCTGTGAAAGCCTTCTTTCAAACTTAGTACGTTGTTTATGATCACGACAAGAAATGGAGTCTTTTATTCGTAACTTTCTTTTTCTGTTCTCTCAGGAAAGATTGTCAGATGATGAGTAAAGAATATAGACTGTATGCTTAGAGAAAGGAGGAGTGACAAAGGCTTGAAAAATGTGAAAACACAACCAAATATAGCATAGGATATTTTCCTGTCTTCTCTATGAAAAAATTGCCAACTTTTACTTCTGTGTGACAGCATCTTTAGAAAAGTGTTAACTTCATTTTCAAGTTGTCCCATTCTGTCTTGTGCACTAGCTCGCATAAGGCAAAATCTGATTTATTTTGGTCTGGAGTGTTTAGGGGTTTTTTTTTGTTAATTATATGTAATAGTATTTTCTTCATAGGGAATTAACTAGTATTGGACTAAGAACAGAAGCCATAGAAGATAAAACATTCATAATTCTCACTGAATTCTAATAGATTCTTTACATTGGCTTTCTCTGGGGTTCGTGTCTTGTATAATTTGCTAGTGGTTGGTGGGGTTTTCTGTATAGAGCTCTACCTAAGCTGGTTTAGCCTTGGATGACTCTGAATTCAGACTTTTTATGAAAAATACTCACTATGAAATTTGCTGCAACCTCAATTTGGTACTATTGGCTTGGTTTTCGAATGAGCCAAGAGCAGGCCAAGTGAAATATAAAATTCAGTGTTAAATATTAAACTATTTAGACATACTTTCTTTTCTTTTAAATTTTCTTCGATACTCTTTCACATCATTAGATTTCTAATCTATAAGTTAGGAAGAACCCATGCCTTGTATAATTGTGGACTGAGACTGGTGAGTCTTCTCTCTTCAGCTCTCCTTCCCTCTTTGCAGAAGCATTCTTCAGTGTAGTAAATGGTTATTGCTTTTTTGACTAAGTCTTTATATCAGCTCAGCCTCATTCTCT
The DNA here is from genome assembly GCA_013400975.1 of Atrichornis clamosus. Lineage (NCBI taxonomy): Eukaryota > Metazoa > Chordata > Aves > Passeriformes > Menuridae > Atrichornis > Atrichornis clamosus. The sequence continues at coordinate 56,705 of WBMZ01013432.1, read as the reverse complement.
AACATTCCAGGTCCACAATGCAGTTTCTTCAAAATTATCTTTCTACCCAGTGTATTGAGTCCCTCTGAAATTTTCAGCTACTGTGTCTTCATCGGCATAATGTCAACACATGAGCTGACTGAATACCATGATCATCACTCCCTGTCTTCCTTCACAGCAAGTGAGAAGTCAGACCACTCACTTGTCATGTTTCCATAAATGTAGCAGAGACAATCTGAAGAGTGTTCTTTTTTAAGCAATGCTCAGGTGATGTGTTGTATTTTTAGCTGTCAACCTTTTGTCAACAGATCAAAGTCTCTCTGGAAAATCTTCCAGCTACGGACAGCTGTGGGAAGAAAAAAAATATGGAGATGATTTCTGGGGGAAATAGAGAGATTGTCTACTAGCCTCATCATCAGAGGACTTACCCGGACACTGCCCAAAACCAGAACTATTTCCTGTTGACAACAGAGGTACATTGTGTGGATACAGGCTCAAAAGGCTTCTCACAGAGTAACCCACAGGCTATAGATTTAAAATACAATCTATTCAGGATGAGATTCAGACACCTGATTTAGACTTCAGGGAGTGAGTGATAGGACCAGGGGTAGTGATTTTAGACTGAAAGACGGTAGATTTAGATTACATATTAGGAAGAAATTCTTCCCTACGTGGGTGGTGAGGCACTGGTTCAGGTTGCCCAGAGAAGTTGTGAATGCCCCCTTCCTGGTTGGAGGGGGTTTTGGGCAACCTGATCCAGTGGAAGGTATTCCCGCCCATGGCAGAGGGATTGGAACTAGATGATCTTTAAGAACCGTTCCAACCCAAAGCAATCCACGACTCTGTTCCTATGATCAGACATGAGATGTGTAACAGAGTTGCTCATTTCAGAGCTCCCCAGAGAGGTGCTGCAGACCTGGCTCATGCAACCAATGCACCCAGAGACCTCCTCAGCTGCCCCTGCAGAGCCCGGAGACAGGCCATGTGGGAGGCCCTGTGTTATCCTGCATGTTCCCAGTTGCTGCTCCAGGCCTTGCAGAGCTGGTTTTATACTTGCCTGCCTTCGGCCGCTGCCTTGGTTCTCTCAGGAAATAGAACTGCACCATTATTTCTACATACCAAAGTATCTCCCCTAAGGAAGCAAGATCCCACTCTTCAATTTTTTTAGCACAATCAGATAATATTTTGAATGACATCTTTCAGACGATGTATTTCAGAAAAATACTACTACTCTGCAGGAGATTTCCTTTTTGGCAGTAGATAATGTTAGCAAATTTTTAGTTAGACACAGAATTATGCTTGCTTTTTAATGAGGTTCTGCTCCCAAAAGGTTTGGGAAGCCGTCTACTGGGTTTTTTTCCTGAGGAATCTGATTTTTTTTACATTAGGTCAAACTTGATTATGTTTAATGTACTCTGAACTCTATATGCATTTTTATGAACCCTTCAGATTATTATAAACAAGCAATTGATCTGGAATTTCTGAACATATTTTAAGTGCACAAATTTTTTTAATATGATTTCCTAATGAGATACCAAATTCATGAGCAACACCCAATGATAAGGAATTCTCCCACAAAGTACTCAGACTTGATAGCACCCAAAAGTTGATTTTCTCTTGGGCCATCCAGAATGATGTTTCTTGAATCTTGCTTCTAGGTATAGCTCTTGTATTTCCTGTGGCCTACCTATGCAAGCATTTATATTGGTACAAAACTAATATGGAGAGTGTTGTTTCAGGGGTTTTTTGGCTATTTACAAATTCTTTGTTCTTGTTTTGCAGAGCTAGTGTTAAGGTTACAACAGAGAAAGGCCAGACTGGAGGTTATTTCATTGAGAAACCTGGAGGAGGTACTAAGACAGAGTTTTTTGCTTTCAGCTTGCATAGGAGGTATCCATGAAACAGGTAAAGGTAAGATCTTTCCTACTCTCACAACAAAAAGGAAGCCACAAGGTGACATTAGCACAGCTCTGAGACTAAGCTGATGGACTTGGCAGCTCCACAGCCTTTGCCTGTTTTCTTTTTTCAGCACCTTTTCAAAAGCCCAGGTAAAATGTCAGATAAAGTGCATGCAATGAAAAATATACAAAACCTGAATTTAAATGGCCTACAATGTATCTAGTCTGCTTACTACAGATTCTTGTGTTCATCCAAAGGACTTTTACATTTGTGATAAATTAGGAAAAAAGGCCATTGCCTCATTGCAATGAAACCTTCTTGATTTCATTAAAACATGTCTGACTTTAGAATGATAAATGTGCTACTTGTAGCTAGAAAAACTGAACCAAAAAAATAAAAATGTGCAAACCTTATAAATTGCAAAAGTATATCAAAGATGCACTCCTCATTTGACGTAGAACTGCTGAGGGCAGTGCTTTCTGAAGGGCACACGAAGGCTGTCACCACCGCAGCCCGTGCGGGCACTGCCAGTTGCTGCTCTGTGCCTGGCTCTCCTGTCTGCCTGAACCCACAGCCTCCCCCTCTGCCCCACCTTGCGCCTCCTAGGCACCTCCCAGGGAGGAACAGCAGCCTCCTCCCAGTATCAGCAGCGGGAAATTAGTCCAAAAAAGACAATACTTTAAGCCATTACATAGACTTAAATAAAACCCAATTGGGTGAAAAGAGTGTCATATAAAAGGGTGAGTACATGTCATTTTCTCATCAGCAATTTCATTTTTTCTTTTAAATACACACCAAAGCACATAGATTGCAACAGAATATCCAGTAATGAAAAAGATCCCTGGTAAATGCAATATGGCCTTACTGAATTTTGATAGGAGCCATGTCTATATCAGGCTAGCTAGCTTTTGTCCTGTGACCAATTATGCATTTTTGTTATGCCAAGTCTGTTTTATGTTTTCAGTAAACCAGATCATAGTTTCAAATAATTCTGGTTGTGACATTTCAGCTTTTCTCCCCTACGACATGATTTGTTATTTGCTCTCTAGCAAAAAAAATCTGGAAAGCTTTGAAATCTCTAATTTTGCTTGAGACTTTTGCAAAGTCATTTTCCTTCTCTATTGGAAAGGAGACTTGTATGTTGTAGTTTTTCTATAAAAGTAAAGTCTCAATTTTAATCTTTTTCATTATGTCTATTTTATTTTTACAATGTCATTTTTATTGTGATAAAGCAGACTTTGATTGGAAAAAAAACTCAAAACCACCACCAACAAAAAACCCCAATCCAACTCTTCTTGCTTTTACCAGCCATAAAGTTACTTCACTGTACATGAGGGAAAACAGATATCGAAGAACTTCATAGATGAAATAACGTGTTTGTACACTTCACCTTTATTAGAATTGAGAAACTCCAAAAGAAATACATGGGGTTTCAGCTTTACTGCTCCCTGTTTGATTTTATCCCTAAGTTCTTAATAATTAATTCTACCTCATTTCGTTAATGTAGGTGATCCTTTAGAAATTCTGCAATTGAAATCTTATGTTGGAAAATTAAATAGCTCCTTTAAATAAACAGGGATGTCAATAAAACTTCACTAAAAATAAATTAGCAATTAAAAATCCAATTCAGCAAAACATCTAATTACAAACTCACTTTAAGAATGTGTTTAATCTATATATCCCTGTGGAATTTTAGCATAAGTTTTGAAGTTAAAAAATTGTAGGCCTGAAAAATAATTTCTTAATTGCTATAAAATCATAAAATAATAGTATACTTTCAAGGAAGCTAAAACACAAGACAAAGGAAACAAAACAAATACTTCCTCCATTGTTCTGCCTTGCTCAAGATGCAAAATGGAATCCTTAAACAGCCACTTTTACATGAGTATGTTTTGTGGGTGGTTTTTTTCACTTTCACTAAAATAGGACATAGGGATATGATAGAAGAAATGAAAAAAGGTAGAAAAATATCTGGATTTCACTCCAAGTTGGCTTAACTTTAAATAAGAACCACTGGCAATTTGAATTTGCAGTTCAAACTCAAATACATTTAAAGGCATATTTTTGAATCAGGCCAGGATCCAGTTTTTGTTATAATTTTTTTCACTAACCTGTAAAATATGCTGGTTTTGGACAAAAGTTATCTGTAAAGTAAAAGACCATCTGGAACATCAGATGATCCAAAATTAAACTTCAAGCAAATTTTTTTATGAAGAAATATTTCCATGAGGTCACAAGATATATCTATAATAAGGTACATTTTTTCCAGGAGAAAAAAACGCACAAATATTTGTAGCTTTAAATTAATATTTTCAATTTCACATCTGCTCTGAAACTTCACAGGAAAATATTGATAGTAGCAGAGTTTTTTAATTATCACAGTGCCTGGAAGGTCACAGTATTATTGCTGGTCTGACTTACTAAGGCTGAAAACCAGTAAAATGGCACCATGGCCTGTAGCCTGCCAGATTTGCCCTACTTTTTGAACTTGTCTTAGGGAACTAAAACAGTCCTACTGTGTATCAGTAATTTTATTTACCTACATGTCGAGATGTGAACTGACATAGCTGCATGTTTGAAGACTTGACTGCAAGGTAGGTCAGATCAAGAGGACAGCTTCAAAGACAAGGACAAAGTTATAGATTTCTTGTCTGTGGATAAATGTCAATTATTCAAGCAGAGCCCATAGAAACTCTCGAAGTCAGTATCACAGGGTGACTGGGCACCTAGCTGATGTTCCTTTCATGTTAGATATTTGATGTCTCTCATTATGTAATCCACACCTGCTGCAACAGCAAGTTTGTCCATATGTCCTATTTTATAACCCATTTTACTTTTATTGCCTCCTGGGACTACTAAGCAAACACAGAGAACAGGGAAAACTTTCTGGCTGGTGCATGTGAAGTCTTCAGACATTTCAGAAGTTCCTTCACAGCCCATCTCACTTTACAGCAGCTATGGATGGAAAACAGCAAGCCCTCTGTAAACTCAACTGTGAGTAATGACCTCCATATGCTTAAATAGCTTGAGGAATATTAGCTCATTAGTGACGATACTTAAATAGAGTGGTATGTGCAATACTTATATTCAAGTGAATTCTTACCAGAAAGCTATGCCACGTTTCAAGTAACACAATTATATTCCATACCATTAATAGAACTAAGAGCCTTGTAAACTATGATGTACATTCAAACTTTCACTTGATTAGTTAAGGAAAATATTTGTTCCTGGCCCATTGTCAGCTGTGTGATTGCGTATCAACCATGATAAGAAACTTTCACTGAGGTAAAGCTTTTGCCTGCCTAAAGATGACTTCATTTTGTGATACAATAAGTTCCTGTAGCTCCTGTTACAAACAGCATGAGTTTCTTTGTTTTCAGGGAGCATTATTCAAGTATATGCCCCATCAGAAATCAAAAGCTAGAATTTATAAAAAGTTAACATATAAAATATGAATTCTGAGTGCTCAGTGATTTAATGTAGATAGTCTTTCCTTGGTTGTTCAGATGATCTAGGGAACAAGAAGTGAACAATTCTATGGAGACCATAATAATTGTAATATTCATCTTGAAAATGTAAGAGCTTGAGCCAGTCCAATGTTTTCATTCTGCAGCTCAGTAAAAATCTGGAAACTGTGTCTATTTTTTCAGGTTTGGTTCTAAAGTATGGATCCAGCTGAGAGGGGTGTTGCTCTTGCTTCGTTTGGTTTTTATGCTTCACTTAACCAGAATCAGATGAGATATATTGGGGTAATTTGCAGGAGATACAGTCTCAGTGGATGTTATTAGTGTGGTGCAGGAAGAACAACACAAGAGAAAACCATTCAGTGTTGCTGAGTGTAAACATCTAGTGATGTTGAATGTAAATTTGAGGAGTGCCTTTAAAGTTGCTTTTATCTAATCTCAATAAACATTTTTGAGCATCTTGATTTTTGCAGCTACCCTATGTGCCTGTTAGAGAGACCCTTTGATTATCTGAGTTACCATTTCAAAGACTAGGAATCTACCAAAGGCCTGAATAAATTTACCAAACTAACATATAAGCACTATGAATATAATATCAGTATGAAATATGGAATACAGGGTTAAAACCAGACTGATAGATTTACACAATACATGAATATCCAGCGCGCTATCAAGTTTATAATTAGGATTGCTATTCTTTAATTCCACTCCCCTCTCAATTTTCTCCCCTTCCTCCTTTAATCATGTTATTTAATCCTCAGCTAAGAATGTTCTGTTCCTTCATAATCTTGAATAACCAGAGAAGTTCACCTGAAGACCACTGTTGGCAGAACATTACAACTCAGCAATGTGCTCCCCTGGCCAAAGGTGAATGCTTTTTTTCCCTTGTATTTGAGCTAGTTCTCAATTATCTCAATGATATGAGCTCCCAAATGTCAGTTCTGTCATGAGTTTCACACAAGATGTGTGATATGTTATCTGCTACATAAACCACGACACTGCATTTCTGATGTAGCTTTCCTAACGTAGAGAGAGCCAAATACAAGCAATGATTCCAAATGGTTATATCAACCTTACCTTCTCTTCATTACCCCAGAAGGATTTCCATCAGTCAGGCTGATGACTGAAAAGTCAAATATGATTTTTGAAGAGCAGATAACTAATTTAAAGGTGAACTCTAATCTGACTAAAATCCTTACAAGGGGGCAAAACTCCTGAGGGACAAAAGAGCAAGCTACCTGAAAACTAGTTATACTGCATATGAGTGTGTAATATTAGAACCGGAGCTACTACCATTTAACAATTACTGAATATATTAGTCCATCGCAGAGTCACAGTTTTCTCCCTAGAAGCTGGAATAATCACAAATAAAGTGCTGTATTCTGTTTCTTATGTGGGGCTTCTGTTCCAAGGGAGGCCATACATATCAGAGTGGGTGTTCAGACTTTCAGTCTGAGAAAAAAAGAGAGAATAGCGGACATTTAAATTAATAAAGAAATTCAAATTTCATTCTTCCACAAAGAGAAAACACTAAAACTTTAGATGTCAATGTGACTTTATAAAAATATATATATATATGCATACAAATATATGACACACAGAAGGCATGCACAGGAATAATCAATATATGCTAATAATCTCAAATTCATTATTTTTGTGGTAGTCCTAGTAGAAAATGTTGAATAGCAACATCCTCTTTCAGATGTCCTTGCCTTCCTCCAAAGCTGCGTTGCAGAAATTGTGTTTGAGAACTTATAATAAACAGAACTGTATTTTCTCAGCAGAGTATGCAAGTTGGGTTTATAGTTAGCATTACACTGATCCTCTCTGTGTCCTGGCAGAAATGGTGTCCTCACAATAAGACCATCTCCTGTTAGAATACAGTCATTTGTAAACATAGAAGAGGTTATTACATTCTAGGTAATTTTGGAACCCTTGCTTGATTTTAACATCTGCTGTGTTACTCTCACCCCTTGAACTGTTCTCAGTACTAAAACTACAGTATAAATCTTTAAACATATGGTCTTCACCCTTTAGAACTAAATTTGATTTTTTTTTAATATGTAATAGCTCTTTTTTTTGATGAATTTTTTCACTATTTACATGGACCTTTATTGCAACCCATTTTAGTCTGATTAGGTTTTGTATAGTATATTTAAACAGACAGACAAGAACTTGGAAACAAGTCAGATCTGAACAACTATCTTTCAATATGTCATGCAGAATTCCATAACGAGCAAACTGCTGTTGACAATCTGTTCTTGCTGCACTGCTCCATTATATTATCTTGTCAGTCACATAGTTCACTTACCATAATCTCCCATACAAGTTCAAATTCCATTCACATCTAACTGAAATAACATACATAGCATTTCTGAGAAATGGTGTACTTCAAGCTGTCTGATATGCCATTACAGGAAACAAACTTCTTTTTTTTTTTTAAGTAGAAAATCAGCTGTAGGACTCTGTCTTTCAAAACAATTTCAAAAGTTCCTGAATCCCAACATAAAAGTTTTACATAAAAACCCTTAATATTACTGGAGATGTAACACAGACAATTGACAAAGAATCTAAGCCATTGTCATTACAATCTTTCTTCCAAAATTGAAACTTATTATTAAATATGTTTTTCAATAGCGACAAAGTGGTTATGGTTTTAGGGTATGCCAAAAATCTGCATAAATTTTGAAAAACTTAAAGAAATGTCTAATAAAAAGTTTGAGGGATGAAATTAATAATGCTGATAAACTGGAAAGTCAGAAACATGCTGTGTACCAGTTAAGAAATTTCTCAAATTAGGCAAGCATATCCATGTAAGGAGGTCTTTTGCACAAAGCTTCAGACAGACACTTCTGAACAGGTTCTTGGGGTTGTGAGAAGCTGGCAGCTGGGCAGACTGAATTAGAAATGCAAATTCACAGCTTTCTTCCCCAGTTATCTCTCCCCCTTTGTGTGTTTCTTACACTTTCCTTGGGCTGAGCTACTGGTTCCTGCTGTTGTTACTCGATATTATTTGTTGATGATCAGAGGAGACTAGTAGGATTGCCTACTCTTTCCTCTGGTACAGCAGAGGACATCATACTTCTTCAGGTTATCCCCATATCTAGCCACATAATCTGTACTTCACAAAACTAAATTGGATAAATTTCTTTTACAGCCTGCATGAATTTGAGAGAATGCTCCACCATGCTCTTCAGTTCAGCACAGCATCTGCTGATCTACTGTCTCCAAAATAAAGACCTGGTGGACCTATTTCACCTCTCACAGCCAGTTTCTCCATAAGCAATCATTTTGGTTCAGGTGAGATTCTGCAGTAAAGGCAGAATATTTTTTTTTCTGCATTTACCATATACTTCATGAGATGAAAATTGTCTTAGAGAGGTGTCATTCTCTTTTGGTTTTACTGTTGTCATTTTTAATGCATGATTTTAACTAATCCTTTTTCGTTACTGAGGGACATTATGTAGGTTTGTGACAATTTAAAAACAATGCTTCTATGAAGTAAAAGAAAGAATGGACTGCACTTCTATTTGTCTTTTTCCATTCTTGTTTAAAATCTTTGTTAAGTATCATGATGGTTTACATTAAAAAAAGGAAAGGGGAGAAAAGGATTAATTTAATATTTAATTAAAAGTAGATTAATATTCATTCTAACATGAAGGTGTGTATCAACGTCCTGCATGAGATGCATCTTACCCATGTACTGTCCCTTTTTATTGTTGGCTTGTTTATTTGTTTGGGTTTTTACTATTGTAGGTTTGAATTGGTTTTATTTTGTTTCTAAATGATGTATGATGGACTATGACAGGACCCAAGTAATGACATGAAGCTGAGTCAGGGGAGGTTTAGGTCAGACAGTAGGAAAAGGTTCTTCATCCACCGGGTGCTTGGGCACTGGAACAGGCTCCCCAGGGCAGTGGTCACAGCCCCAAGCCTGACAGTTCAAGAAGTGTTTGGACAGTGCTCTCAGGCACGTGGTGTGACCCTTGGGCTTGTCCTGTGCAGAGCCAGGCTTTGGACTCTGAAGATCCTGATGGGTTCCTTCCAAGTCAGGATATTCTATGGTTTTATGATTCTGTGTCATAGGGGGAAAAAAAAAAAAATTTCCCTTGGGAGTCTTGACAAACTTGAGAAAGATGCCTAGAAAGTCTGAAAGCTCCTGACAATGATCTCCTGCTAAGACACTGATATATGTAATGCCAGTGGCAACCTTTAAAAATTATAGTAGCCACTGATGGTAATTATTCAAATTTTGGATAGCATATTCTCCTTTAAGTGTATGAATGCGTAGTGACCTCTTAATTTCTGAGGCATGAAAATGTCTAGTAGTTGCTAAAAGCAATAATTTAAAAATCTCATAAAACTTTTTCTATCGTATATGGATGACTTGGAAACATACCTTCACTTACAGACAGGAGAGAATGGGAATTTCACTGTGAATCTAAGAATTATATCTAGCCTTGTGTGTTTCAGTCAATTTTGACATGGCTACTTGTATTTTCTGGAAAGTATCAGGAATTGTCTGTGGAAATCACCTTCATAAATATAGATGTTGATTTCATTTACATATATTTATATGCACGCATAAAATTTAGTGTTTGAAAGCAGATGATGGAAACTGCAAAACCTGATTTCTCACTCCGTAATGCATTGCAATTGTCAGTGCATTTTTTCAGGCCTAGAGAATAGATAACAAGCAAGGGAAATACACACCTCAATGTTCCTATTTCTCTGATCATTCAAATATTAAATATTGCCTGTTTCTACTTATAAAAAATTGCAATCAAACTTTCACGTTATGGTGCAGTGTTATTCATGCCAGTATACATTTTCCCTTTTAATAAATAATCTATATCAAACTATTGCATAATTTAAAGAGCCAGGAAAATATAACTCCATTATTAGTCAAAAAATTTTTGCAAGCACTATCCATAACCATAATGTGTAGACGCAAAACGTGTAAAATATGGTAATTTAATGACAAAGATCGTTTTCAGACTGGATCCTCTTTTTTTTTTCCCTAATCTAGAAATAATAGGGACAATTTAGACTGAGCTTTGATGTTCAGAAGTGTCAGTATCTTAGCTGTTAAGACAACTGATAGCTTAATGCCTTTGGGTTATTATCTTTAATTTCAGAAATACTCATCTTCTCATTGTATAATGAGATTTCCCCTCCATTAAAAGTAATCTAAACTAGTGGTCTGTTAATCTAAAGATAAAACTATAGATGAATAAGACATGGTATAGAAAATGCTGTAATGTGATAGGTATCAAAAAATCACTTTAGAAAAAGTTTCAGACAGAAATTGAGAGCTCATGAACTACTCTGTAGCATGAAAACTATTACATAAAATGTGGTACCTTTTGTGCCGCTCCCATCATAAATATAAAACTGCTTCATAGTGTGAAAAGTGCTATGGCAATTAATCAAAATAGAACTAATACCATGTCAGATAATTGCCAGCAGATAGGGGACTGTAAGTACTACCGGCAAGACACATGGAGAGATTGGAGTGGGGGAAGGAGGTGGGCTTGTTTGGTTCCAGTCTATTATATTCTCCCTTAAAAAAAACTTAATCAGAAAGAAATATGCTGTATTTAATTCTTAAGTGCATTTTTTAAAAGAAATACATATCTATTTTATATGGCTATATAACATATAAATTAAGCTTACTTAATGTAAGTCCTTGTAACTGTTGGACTCAGAACATGCACCTTTATTTTGCATTGTCTTCAGTACATGACTTATCATAGCAATTAAATTGTAAAACTGTTGTCCCTTTAATAAAGAAGCTCTAAAAAATAAAAGTAGCTGAGAAATTGTATTTATGAGATGTCTAGCTCAATTTGGGAGTGGAAGAGTTAATGCTGACTATTAAAAAGATGCTTGAAAAGATCCGAGTAGCCATTTGTTTCCTTCTGTTTTCACTTGCGTGTGAAGTCACCTCTGCACGGTATAAGACCCACAAGGCATTTCATACAATACTAGAAAACCAGAACAACTTAGAGTAAATAACAATAGAAAATGTTTACCCAAAAGGCAACTGTGGTTCTGAACACAAATAAGCTTTTATTCATTTAACTATTTTATACTTTACGGTCTTAAACTCACTCCTACTACCTTGAACTAGTAAGTTTTATATGTTACATAGCTATGGACAAAATCTTTTTCTAAAAGAGTTGAATATAACAACAACTTTGGCAATTTTTCTGAATAAGAAAAACCACTATGAATCTTATATTTATTATTTTCCTTTTGTATTCTTGACTCTTTAACAGCAGTGTTTATTATTTGGATTATTTCAATTCTGATTTTTGACATCTTGACACCCTGGGGAGTCTTTTTTATTACTATAAATAAACTGCAGCAAAACACCTCTAACTGTTAGTATAATTGAATATTATTCTGTTATTATGCATACCAAAAAATGTTGGTTTTTTCATTATTTATAATCCACAGTCATAGATAACTCCTATTTTAAAAGAATCAAATGTTCTAACCATATAAGACAATTCAGCAAATTAATCCAGTTCTGTTAAAAAACCTCCTTTTAGCCTAACCCAGTTAAAAACTTCTGACAAAAGTGAAGAACTAGATAAGGGTATAAGTAATAAGGCTAAATCATTTTCGAAATAACCAACTGTGCTACTTTTAGAAGGGAGCCTAAGGACTTCTCAACAAAATTTCCTAAATAAGATAAAAAAATACATCATTAGATGTCTAGATAAGTGTTCTGATGTCCAGTTTTTCTATCCATGAAATGCTGAATAGAGAATAGCTTCTGCTGGAATAAAATGGGATAGAGTGGCTCTCATATCTAGTGAGAAAGGAATAATTTCTGCAATTTCTTAATGGAGTAGTAATTTTTACTTCCTTTTTCCATACAGACCTCTTCATAATATCTTTTTACTTATATTCATTACAGGGATTAAGTGATGCACTAAATATGTGACCTCCATAACAGATCCTTTATTTAAGAGTTTGGAAATGAATCTATTAATCATTTCTACCAAAATGTCCAAAAATCAAAAAGAAAGGTGTTTTTTTTAAACAATGTTCAGGGTTTAGTTTTGTTCCTTTGCATTTTTCCTTGAATCTTCAAGATATGATGTTTTCATAAACTGAAATATGGCCCATTATAAAGGGCAAGGAATGATCCTGGAACTAGTAAAGGCTTCCTTATCTTTTGGAAGGCTCAGACAGTCTATATACAAAGGAATGAGACAAATTTCTACATGTTTTAACATTTAAGGCAGGAAAAAATTGCATCTTGATCATGACCACTGAAACTGAAGAAAATCAATATATTCTTTTAGTGCAGTTCAAGTGTACTTCTAAGTTGTAGTGTCACTTCTGCAAAAGAAGTTGTTAACGTGTTAAATCAGATGATAAATGGGTTCTGAGTCTTTTAAGGAACTCTTACTTCTGAGGGTTTGAACTTTAAATAAGCTTTTGTAATTCTTCATGTTTTGCCAGCAGGCAAGAAGTATCTCCACCTTTCTTTTTCTAACCATGTTATTCAATATGTTCTATTCATTTATCATCTAAAACAAATGCACAATACTATCAGACTTACAGCGATTCTAGAAATCACTGTGTACTAATCTACATACAATCCAAAGACTATTGGTGTATACTGATCCTGTACAAGAACATTTTTACTTTTCTTTTTAATAATTTTGTATAGATGGACATTCAACTTTGATTCATATCTGGCTTTGTTCACTATTTAGCACACACCAGCCAGATGAACCCCTTGGTGGGTGTGTTGTGTATATAAATGTATATATATGTGTATAAAGAAGTGATTTTTATTGTAGGAATGGATACAACACACACTCCTCATGTTCTGCTATAACAACTGGGTGAGAAATGACATGATTCTTTTACCACACATTTCATGTAATAAGCCTTAACTTCAAGTAAATGCAAGCTATAAAATTCTATTGATGGGCTTCCCAGATGTTACCAGTTGTACTGTTTTAATAGATACCTTTCTTCTTTCAATATGCTTTCTTTTTACTCTTTGACGTATATCTTAAACACAAATGCCTGTCAAGTGACCAGCAGGGTGCAGATGATAAGCCCTGATGTATCCTTTTACTACACCTTAGATGCCATAAACTATACACAGAGATCAACAGATATATACAGCACTTACTATGTATAACAATGTAGCAGGGTACTGCTGATAGGCTTTTGTAAATAAAGAGCACTAGATCTTTTCCAAGTGCAAAGGTCAACAGATTAATAAGCAGTAGGTTTGTATTCTGTAGCTGGCACGTGTTTGCAGCTTGGCTATTTCTCTTTAAAGATGTCAAATTATATCACAAGGTTCACAATAAAATACAAGAATATGAGAAACTGAGTCTACTGGGAAAGGGGTTTTCATTTTGACTATCTATTTTTTGGTTTAATAGCATGAAAAGACATATTAAAAAAAGCTGAAAACACAACAATTTATATAGTGACCTCACACACACAAATTTGGAAGTCTTCTGAATTTCTTTCTTTATTTTGTTTAAACCCTACACTAACTGCTAACAAAGGAAATGGAAACCTTACACATTGCTATATTTTTTTCATAGTAAGGCAGAAATCTTTGGGCATGTTTGATGAAGTAAAGCATTTAGAAAGTGACATAAAAGAGAATGTCAGTTCTGCATACGTGATCTTTCTTAGAAGTGGCCGTTGTAGGTTACAATTGAACTTTTTTTCTTCTTAATGAACCCCATATTCAGGTGAGTTTCCCACAGAAGGAATACAGCTAAACCTAGTCCTAAACACAATCAACATCTCCATACATTATATTAAACAACTTGATGAATGTTCTGGTTGCTGGAATAGAAGAACCTTCACCAGGTTTGCTGGTGACACCAAACCGGGTCAGGTGAACATGCCAGAAGGGTGAGCCATCTCACAGAAACTCCTGGACACGATGGAAGAGTGGGCAAACAAGAACTCTAAGAGGTTTAACAAGGATTCCCAGAACTGCTAACAAGACTTTCCTAGCAGACCTATGGTAACTGTGCTTGATTCAAATTCAACTTCTGTAAATCCACAGTACTAACATTCTAAGATGTCAGTGATTTGTAGTTCCTGAGCACTAATTACAGCTACAACACTGTTGTAATAGCTGTGTTATAGGCACAGCACAACTCTATCTTCTGCCCCACCCCATGGCCACCCCACTTTTCTTTTATGTTGTACTTCAGACTTAAATAAGGTCTTTGGGCTATCTATGTTTTTTCTAACAGTTTCCCCATAAAAATTATTTAAAATCTCCTGGTCCTATTTTGGGTTTCTTTATGTCCTCACGCAATTGTCTGTATTGAAATAATCATCCTCAGATCTCAGAGCCTTCAGATCTCACAAATGGAATTTGTGTGAAGAAGACTTGGCGAAAAACAGCCATCATCATCAATCAGATGGCAAATACATGTAAGTGGAAGCACAAAAAAAAAGTTAATTTAAACATTATAAAAAAACAAGACCAAAAAAATTATATCCCAGAACAACTGTCTGGGAAAATGAGCACTTGAGGATCGAACAAATGAGCACAACTGTAAAAGAAACAACTTTGCAGATCCCATAAAAATTCACCATATATGGCTTGCTACCAATATGGCTTGAAAATGAAAATCACAAATGAGACACTTTTGTTGGAGAGCAATACAAGTTATCTGATTTCTGAAAGTTATTTAGCTTCTGCCGTTCTTACTAGCCTTTGTCAGGGCAATGAGTGTGGCGCTACTCTAAGTAGTAACTTTATTATAAATTAAATCAAAATGCTACAATATGAGCTATGACTGTATCTTTCCTATTTATTTTTTTAATTTTGTTTAGGAAAAAAATTTGTACTAAAAATGTACAGACCCATCACACCAGATGTAGTGTTTTCTCTCTTCTATTATGCATATATGTGCTATACATACCCCTGTGTACAAGGAAACTCCAAACAAACTTTAATGTCTGAACAGCAATTTTTAAAGTTTGGAGGTTTTTAATATTAACATTGCATGGCTTACAATAGTACTTAAAGTGTAATAACTTATGATCATGTGTATATTTTTTATAGAGGAATGCATGTTTCACATTATATAATGAATACATATTTACTATAGTAGTGACCCAGATTTTTTGTGTAAATTTATATCATCTACTGGAAGATTATTAGCTAACTGGAAATCACTTACTAAGGAGTCTAACAAGAATGACACTGCATATTTCTTTAACTCATGGTTCTCACAAAGTACCCATTGCTGCGCTGATGAATCCTAAAACTTGTATTTAGAAAAAAATGTAAGACTTATTCTGGACTTTATTATGAAAGAGATCTTTGATAACTCAAAGTAATTTATTTCCTCAACATCCCAGAGGAAGTATTTTACAAAGCAAAAACTAAATCTAGGTTTCTTAAGCCCTAGTGTCTTGACTTAGCCCCAAGATCTGCTATATTCAGATCATTAACTTTCCATGAATTATTTCTTTTGGTGTGGTAACAGTATATTATTTTTAAATTGAACATTTAGACTCTTACCAAGCATCCCAGAGGTGTTGCTAATGCATCTGACATTTGCCCTTATTACTATCAGTTCAACACTGGTGCTTTCTGACTTTAAAGGCTTCACTGTACCTTGCACTGGTGCCAACTTAGTGTGCTTGTACAATACTCCATCATATTTATCAATTGTTCATATATCTTATAGCATATCTGCAGCTCTACTACAACATACATAGCTTACAAACAGCATATTATAACCATTGTGCCTGTTTAAATTACTTTGATTTTCTACAGCAGTTTAAATTTTAGCAGAAATTGAAGATATAGATAAGAAATAATATAGAGCATCAAATATCTTTAAAAAAAAAGAGAAATTTGAAATAAGAAAAAAACCCCAAACTTTGTATGCATTTTACAGGTTTTATATCTAATTTTTATGTCATTTATTCCATTCTGCATAGATACTCATTCTTTCCTCAAAACACTGTTTTCTACTTTGTGATGTTATAAAGACGTTGAAATAAATGTAGTTATAATAGTAAGAAGCTGGATTAATGATTGAGTGAATCAAACACAACTTTAGGACAACAAGCCACTTAAGGAAGATATTTATAAGTGATAAACCAAAGAACCATAACTAACACAGAGGTAGGGTAAAAAAGGCCACTCTTGCAAGATTTGAAGTAATGACGGTGGCCCTTTTACTCAGTTTGCTGTGATTCAGGGAAGAAGGCTACTTCTCCTCCTCCCTCTCCACCCTTCCCAGCAGCAGCTGTGGAAGATCACTGCTACATCAGGCACAGACTTTGTCATAATCTTTAAGGGACAGACTATCAAACTGTTATCATGAATGACACTGAAGATTATTTTATTCTCATATATCACCACACTACATGGCAGGGATTGAAAGTGACAAAAGATTTTAACAGTATCTAGGCAATTAATAAAGGTGATCACCTGAACAGTTCTAAACTTGCCCAAATTAAAAGCAAATAGCAAATACACCTTCTATAGCATTAATTAAGCACACAGCTCAGTCTGGAAGTTTGTCATTGCTCAAAGTCCCTGAGCACTGTCTCATTCCTGGAGAAATCCAGCTAGAAGTTTTGCTTACTGACATAACAGCTAACATATGGATTCTTCCATGGACTAAGGCCAATCCCTGTGAAACTGCTCTCAATTTGCCTTGACCTTCCACTGGAGGCTGGAAATTTCATCCTGTAATTATTCCTATCAACATTTTCAAATGTAAGAGACCAGAAGATATCTAGGACATGCTTTGCTGAACATATGGGTCATCTAACTTTACCATTGAGGATTTCAAAGCAGAACAGGTAAGAACTTTATGCACAGAGCACTTCAAGGAGAACTGAAATCAGTCTGTGGGTTTACAGACAAAGAGAGGCCACTGGTAAGAACCACATTTAGTTTTCCAGCTTCTTTGATTTCAGTGGGATTTAGGATTGTAAAAACCTTTGTATATCAGTCAAAATTCTCCTGAGCCCATCTAATAGAGAATATAGAGCTTTTCAATTTTCTTGAATCAGATAAAGATTCTTTTGTTCTTTCAAAAAGTGACACTGTATTTTCCCTGAAATGTAGATGTACACAGCATGATGGTTGGTTTTAACTCGTTCTCTGATGCAGTGGACTTTATCACGCACAAAATAATGTTTTTGGCACATGAAGGAACCAAACTGTTTAAGCAATACCAATTGAAACTACAGGACATATATTGATTACACAGTCAGAAGTTATCACTTCATTTACAATTCATGATCATGAATGTATCTTACAACATTTGTAATCTAAACCACAACTGCATGATACTTAACTGCATTCACTAAATATTTTTAAACTAACATATATGCTTACAGAGCAGTATCTCTACCTTTGTAGGCATTATGGCTTTGTAGCCTAGGACAGAAACCTGAGGTTATTTGCAATTCTTCCAACAACATTTTTATTCTGCTCTTTCAACACTTTCACCTCTTCACACCACGGTCTAGCTTTAAGTGGTGCTTATTCAGCCTAGAATTGCAAATTCAAATATGTAGCAAAGTCTTGGGATGACAATCTGGTACCTACAATTACCACATACATTGGTTTTCATGTGCTAGATATACTTCACACTGTAATACCAGGTCATATTGTCTGAGCTGCTATTTTGTATGCAGTTGTAAGCAAAAACAAAGCAGCAAAAAACCAGACAACTCCCTTAGTGTCAGCTTCAGAGTCTGCCCCATTATATACAGTTTTTTGAACCATAGTGACCTGACAGATAGTAAGCTCACACTTGAATTGTAAGAGTGTCATATTTATTCTCCATTGTGGTTTCTCCTTTAACAGGTGAGAACATGGCAAATTCTGCAACTCTGTGCGAACCACATGACTGCAGAGGTGTGCAGTTTTTGGTTGGGATAGCTGGCATGGTGCTATGTCTTGGTAATTCAGGGATGTTTTAGTTATCGCTGAGCGGTCCTTACGAAGTGTCACGGCCTTTTCTCTTTCTCACGTTGTCCCACCGAGCAGGATGGGGATGCACAACGAGTCGGGAGGGGACACAGTCAGGACAGCTGACCACAACTCATCCAAGGAATATCCCACACCTTTTGGTGGCATGTTCAGCATATAAAGCAGGGGGAAGAGGGGGAAGAGAGGTGTTTGTGTTTCCAACTAATTATGGTGTTTGTGCTTCCAACTAATCATTACAGCCTGCTGAAGGGAACTAGCTGGTGAATTCCTGATTTTGCTTTGATGGTACCTGCAGCTTTTGCTTTATCTTTATCTCAACCCACAGGAAAGTTAAAAACCACTTTTACCCTTCTGATTTTCTCCCCTATCCCCCTGTGGGGCAGTGAGCAAGCAGCTGGGTGGAGCTGAGATGCCCCCTGGGGTTAAAACACAAGAGAGTACCTTGACAGCCTTGTTTTAAACAAAATGAAATAAATTTTAATTTGAGAGAAGAAAAAAAGAATAACTCCCAAAAAAATATAACCTTAAAAATCCAGAATGCTTCCACAGGCTTAACTGGTTTTCATGTTTTTATTCTTCCAGCTTCATGAAAATTAGCTCCATGAAACTTGGTATTTCCTATGAACCATAGAATACAGCCTTTGAACCAAGTTTATTATTAAATTTACAGAAATCTTATTTATTTAAATGATTTTACAAGCATAAATGCCTTCAAGTATTTGATTCTACCCTTACTATGCACATGGGCATTTGATAGTTCAGCTCTTAAAGCTTCATATGGAAAAACATCAACAGAGCCAACATTATTTTCTCCCATCCCAAGAGAGATGTAATGGCATTTTTGCCTCAAGTAGGTCTCATGAGCAACAATGCAATCAAAATATTTGATTTAAACAGCAAACATTATGTGTCGCTGATTAATAAGTGCAGAATTGCACTGACAAGGTCAAAACAAAACAAAACCTACATAATTTGTTGAAACTATTACTGGTAGACACTACAGTCTGAAATTTCATGAGATGCCGCTTAAGAAGTTTCAATTTCATTGCTTGAGTGGACCTGATCCAAGTCAGCAGGGGAGAAATTCATCTCACCTAACCACAGGCATCTTGCCTCCAGATCTAGAAAATAACTGAGCTGGTCTCCTTAGGCTCCAATTCTGCTCACCAGAAAGATGCAGGCACCACAGCCTCTGATTCACCTATTTCAGATGTCTTTTTCAGAATGAGATTAAATCCTTAATTATTTTCATAGTACATAAAGTAAGATTCATAGTACATAAAGGGAATATAGACAGCTAGAAAAGATAAATGTTTCAGTAACAGATAACTTTTATTCACATAATTCCTAAATATTTGTGTTGCATGCAATTTCGGCTGTGGTACTATTAAACTCCATTTCAATTAACTTTTAGACATGATCACAACAAGTATGATTATACAACGTAAGTACCATATGGCAAAGCAGTTCTCTAATGAATGGGCATAAGGAAATGGAAACATTTTAGGAGATGCAGCAATAACACATCCCTCTTGATGAGGGACCCTGGGGCAGCAGGAGATGTGAATGTCAGGGTAAGGAACAGTAGGGGAGAAAACTGTTAAAAGGAGGGAAGCAGAACCAAGGAAAGAGAGGAGACCTTACAGACCTCACACAATAAGAAGGGACAAGGCTTTCTTATTTTCTAGTTAATTTCCATTTGTTTGATTGATATCTAGCAAATGGAATAAGAATTTGTTGTGACTTTCCTATGTTGGTACTGTACAAATAAACAGTTACTCTGAGTCCAGAAATGTTCTCTCACTTCCTCTCATTAGAGTGTGAAAATTACTGACATAGTGACAAAATGTATGTGCACAATCTAGTAAGGGTGAAGACCTGTGTAAGGCATCCTTTTCTCCTGTGTAGTGAAATTTGCTTCCTTTCTAAGAAAGATTCACTTAATTCATTGGTATAAATGAACAGGATAGTGCCGGACATGTTCTGTGTCACTGCAAAGTTATTTCAGAGACTCTAGAAATGCAAGGTCCAAGAGAACCACTAAGCTACATCTGTACACAAGAAAGTGGCCTTATGAATAGTAATGGAAATCTTTTATTTCTACTGTAAACTTAATGACTTAAATGTTTCATCTTATTGCAAGAAATACAAGCCAGTGTAATACTATCACATGCTTTGAAATAAAATTTAACCTTTTTTAAAGATGTAAGCATTTTCAGTGAGAACTGGGGACTTGAAGAGGGTTAAATATGAAAAATGACCTGACATCAGCAAGTGCTTTTATTCATTTGAAACTAATGTTAAGCTTCACTTAATCATCATATTAAAAGGGTTCGTGTCATAGTAGGACACTTTTACTTTTTGTGAACATAATGGAGTGCTCTTATCTTTAAAGCATATCAAAGTTTTCTGATTGAGAACAGAAGTTTTTTCAGCACTTTTCTCTACTATGGTGACATAGAAATTTAAGGCAGAATATAACATTATCCTGTGTGGATGTTCAGGCTGAATTGACAGATTGATAATTGGTGAAGATGGAACAAACCTTCATGTTCAAAATCCTGCATCAATAAGCAAAAATGTTTGATGTATCATCTGGTTACATTATGAGCTAAAGAATGGTTTCAATTTAAGTGGCTCCCCTGAATGCTCAGTCAGTTTGCATTTAAGATACGTGAGGGAATTTTCTCAGAACTGATGAATGTGAAATAGTCATAGCGGGGCAAAAGCAAAACCATAATAGTTTTTGCCCTCATTTGGATTGCTTTTTGCTTCTTTGCCCAATGACATCTGTAATCATAAAATGAACCTTTATTTCTCTCCCTAGATCCAGTTCCTGAGAGCAGGGTTCCAGCTCTCTACCAGTATAATAATAATTAAATTGTTATCTTTCAGCCAGGCTGACCTTGATGACATCAGTGGGTTTTCTGATCAGCCTCTCCTGGGTTCCTCATTCCAGTCCATGGGCCCAGAGACCTCCCCAGCCCATCCCATCCCACCTCTGGAGCAGCCAGGGGATATCACCTTGCAGTGGTTCCTGTTGGGCCAGCCCTGCACTAAGGCATCCCTCCTCACACCCACCTGCTCCTCCGCCCTCTTCCTGGACTGCCCTGGCTAGGGAAGCACGCTCTCCTTCTTCACTACCAAGTGGGACCCTTTGCGTGTGGAAAGAGAAGATTATCCCAGAGACTAAGGATAACCCTAGGATCCTCTAGGGGCCATTTTCCCCAACGCAGTCCTCCAGTGCCAGTGCTGCCAAGTGGCCTGGCTGTGCCATGACCCTGCCAGTTCCTGCTGCCAAGAGGCCTCCTGAAAGTGGCAGCTCTCCTCCACCTGCCAGTTGTAACCTGGGAGCATAATTGCACAACGGCCACACCAAATGTGACAATCCCTTGTTGTACCTTGTCCTCCCCCGAACACCACAGCCCTGAGATCTTTCAGCAGTGCCCAGCTGCAGCCCTGACCTGCCCAGGCCCCACAACCACGACCCTGTCCCTGCCCCAGCAAAACAAGACTTGCCTTAACCAGTGCAACTATAGGAGTACAGCAACATGTCTGATGGATTTAGGAAAGGGGAAGAAACCCCGCTGCCCCACTACCTGCATAACTGCCCACTGCCCTGATCCCAGGAGATAAAGTTCCCCTCAGGCACATTTGTGCCTTGACAAAAACTCTAAATTAGTGCACTTGAGAAGCACCTCAAGAACAGTCTGGCACTGATGCTGATCTGTCCCTTTGCCTCTTCTGCTGGACCCCTTATATTTTATCAAAAATAAGTATGGGGGTCTTAAACTGTGAGACGTTTACAGACGTGCTAGTGAGGAACCAGCATCCCTCGTCTCTACTCCCAGAGCTCTCTGAATGTCTTCAGGGGCTTGGCCAAGTTAACAAAGCTGAACATGTGAAGACCTTACAATTTGTTTTAAATCTGGTAAAGGAATGAGTAAAACACTGCTCTCTGCTCCAGACATGGACACTATAGGTGTCCTGTGGAGCTACTTGGTCTCCTCAAAGCTCCATCCACCTTTCAGTACTTTCTGATTTCATTGCACAGCTGGCAGCCTTGCAGGGAAATATAATGACCTAGTGACTGTGGACCTGTTTGCTAAGAAAGCTCAGGAAGCACTCACAGCTCCACCGACTGCTTACCTCGTCCCGCAGCATGATTCCTGCTGCTATGGCCTCAGACAGCACCCCCTTGTTCACAGGCAGATTTTGGAAGGTGCTCATGGGGAGTAACTTCCAAACCCAGCACCTGTAAACTGCGAGGACACACCCTGCTGTCAGGAGAGTGTGTTGGCAGGGCCTTGAGAGCACAACCAGGGCTTACTGTCCCTGACAAGTCTCCCCGGGCACCCCTACCTTACCCACAGCCCCAGACCTCATTTCAGCTCAGGGCAGGATTGTTCTAACAGTTCTAATTAGCTGATATTGTCAGTGGACAAAACAAGTACATAGGATGAGCAAAAATGCCTGGATTTTTACTGTTAATTTCCAGGAAATTATTTAATACATATTTTCTTTTAAGCTTTTTTTATGTTAGTAAGTACCATTCACTGTTATATTTCTATACCATAAACAATAAATATTTAAGCCTTTATAAACAAGTGTTACTTGCAATATAGTCAGTACCAGGTAACAGCTATCAAAAAAAAAAAATAGTTCTCAGTCTGCCAAAGCAGAAAATACTGGCAATAAAGTACAAACCACAGAGAATGTCACCCTTATATTAAATTTTCCCCTTCAATAGAAATTTTAAGCTGTTTTTGCAAGATTGAATATCTATAGCTTTTCTAATTGTTTGCAGTTGAGGCTGAAAAAGTGGTTAGTAATAAAGTGCCTACTTCATCACTATTAAACTCAGTCCACAAACTGCTCTCAACTTTATGAGATCATTTTATTTCCTGCAATATTGCAGGGTGGAGGAAGGAGAGAGAGAGGAAGCTCAAAGGATATTCAACAGAGGTGTTTGGTAGTTGCCAAAGAAATGTGTGATGATCTAGACTGTGCATTCTCAATATTTGCATCCTGGGAGAGTTCAGAGAATTATTGCTTGCCTGCAGAGAAGGCAACAGAGAGAGATTGTAGAAATTGCCTTTCAGGAGTCATGGTCTATTACAGGTTATAACTGTCTTATTTTGCTGTACAAGTAGTGGGGTGAATCCTGTCCTTATCCATTCAGGTGGATTCATTTCTTTGTAGTGTCCTCTCCACAAGGTATTGCTTCATTACAGTTCCCAAAGCCAAAATAATGTTGTGCAAGTCACAGCCTCAGAACAACTGAAATAGGATTACAAAAATTGAAAAGGGGTCTAATCCAGTTTACACAAGTGCAAAGCAGAGCCACACTGAGCTGTAAACTCACTTTGTGCTCTGCAGAAATGGTGTACGAACTTAGGAAAGGGAAAGAGAAAGTAGGAGGGTAACTGGCGTGTGGTTTCAGAAGATTACACCACATTCTCATCAGATTTCAGATGATTTCATCTAATACTGAGGCACCTCTGCTGTGTATTGTCGTAGGTTAAGCACACGCTTTCCTCACAGGGCTGAGCAAGCCAGCAGGAAGCTATGCTGCAGTGAACAGGACCACGAAGGAAGGCGGGTGCTACCTGAGACACCTATTTTTTTGTGAGATGAAGAAAGAGGTAGTATTTTTAAAAAGACCACTCTTCATTCTTTCTGTTGCCTGATACAGTTGTCTTACCCACCAGGTGGGCAGCCCTTTTAAGGAAACTACTATAAGGGACTCAGTCTTATTTCTCAGGTTACCATAAATGACACCAGCGTCCTTCCTTTTACATTAGTTATTTTGTGAACTACTATGATATTACTGCAAGCTGAACATCTTTGTATAGTAGCAAAGCTTCCTATAAAAATGATCTCTCATCTTCAAAAGAACAAATTTAACACAGCAAGCTCTCATTGCCTGCCCTAAACTGAAAGGATACACTAACAAGCTGTATGCCAGCACTCAGGGCAACTAGAAGCTGAGGTACAGAATAGGCAAGTTTCTTTAGCATTCAATAGCAGGGAAATATTCTACTTTACTTTTTTTATGCAGGAACTCATAGTTAAGTGAGCTACCTCAAAGCTCTCCAAAACCTAAGAACCCAGGGATTTGCACTCTCTGCATCTGTTTTGGTTAAAACACATGTAGTGTTTTGCTGCCATGACAACAAGCATGTCCATCCTGATTTCACTCTTGAGAGCATGGAGGATGAAAAAGCATTAAGTTACTATGGCTATAGGATGACAAGTGTCACAGAGAGGGTGAAAAATGTATCCATTGTTTAGAATTATAGATCTATTCTCAAGAAGAATGTGCATTTATTTCATAAATTGTTTGCTAGCAGTTGCAATTAGTGCCTTAAGAGAATATCAATTTCCAAACAATCTGAGGAAAAAATTAGAAATATCTTCTCAGTAGTATGTTTTGATATATTTTTACTCACCAGAGTGATGTGGGAGATTTTGATAGGAACAAATGAGAGACCAGCAAAGTTCCTCTTCACTTTTCATAGAAAAATAGAAATTCACCTGGAAAACATTAACACAAATTGGAAACAATAGCTTAAGGTGTTCCATTTATACATTAACATATATATGCTTCACTGTTTAGGTCAGCTGCTAATTCTGCAAATGGAAGTAAAAGTACAGGAGGGAATAAAAAATGGAGGACAAAAAGAAATTTGCTGAATTTGAAATAAATAGTTTTTGCCTTTGTCTTGCAAAATTATGTATATTGAAAAATTTTTTTTAGATCTTTATTATTATTTCATATGTTTTCTTTCTGAAAGTTGAACTTCTGATAGTTACAATACTGGATGTATAAGTAGTATTGCAAGAAGGGTTTTCTATGTGGTGTGGAATTTCTTTTATCAAATCAACTATTCAAATGCTACTTTTTGCAGAAGATATAGAAACACCACAAGGTGATGTTGGCTCAGTTGCAGCCTAGGGAAAAAGTGTAGTCTGCTTTATAATCACCTGAGGCCTTCAAAACACCTTGATGGCACCTCAAGGATTCCCACCTAAGCCAGCTGAGCATTGTATTGGCCTAGATAGACACTACATAGCCTGAGAAGCCCACTGGGAGCCAGACACAACTTAATATAATTAGAATTGTGTATTTTTCAAATACAGTATGTTAGGACTTACGTCTTAAAGAAGTAAAATATTTCCCAAATGGAGCACAATTGCTTACTGGAAAGACTTCCTAGAACTGTGAAGCAAGACAGTGCTGCTTTTTGATAAGTAAATAGATTTACTTTTTTCAGTTGTGCATGGTTGGTTGATCCTTTCTCACTGCTATATTTCCTGTATTCTTGGCAAAACAGAGATTCCTAGCTGATATTTTGTGTTGTGCAGTGTCCCAGAGTGACAAATTACTTCACTTGTCCTTAAAAAAATTTCTCTTCAGTGCTTACTCTTGAAGAATAAAATTGTGATTCTCTGCAAATAAAGTGGGGATTTCAGTAGAAAATTTGGCAACTACTAACAGTCCATTGAAAGCTGGGAACATCTGCAGTGGAAGATTCTATTGGTTTTCCCCTCTTGTGGCATTCATTCTCTGCTGGCAGGTACTTCAGATCCCCCTCTAGATTAGCCCAGTCCCTAACAACCACTCTCTCACTCTCCTGCAGTGGCATGGTGGACAGAATCTGAAGGGTTAAAGTGACAAAACCCCCCTTTATGGGTCAAAATAAAGACAATTTAGCAGGAAAATCTAAAACATCTCACCATGTGGACTACCATGGGTAAAGCTAACTCCATTCCAAACAGAGTCAGTACAGTTTGTTTCAATGTTTAGGAAAGCTACTTTGAGCTTTAGGGTTAAAGTCAAGACTACAGAAAATGGAAGCATTTTCTTAGAAGCAGAGAACAATGTAGGTGGGAAGGGACATCAGAAGGTCATCTGGCCCAAGGTGCTGCACCAGCCAGGACTTCTCTATTCTGAGGTTTGTTCCCCAGTGCCTGTTCCTAATCAGATCATTTATAGCCATGAATATGAACTCTTTAGCCATAAAAAAAGTCCATGTGGTTCCCAGAAGAGATAATGCCAATATTGTGTAATGCAACACTATTTGTTTTGTTTTGTTTTGCTTTCCCCATGTAAAGGCAAAATAATAAATGAACCAGAAACCTCACAGTGAAAACCAGAATTTTCTTTCCAGATTTCACACTTGTGCAGGGACATACACAGAGCTATAAATAATTTCAGAATATGACTGCTTGTCATTAAATTATGCTGAAAAAATTTGTGATTAAATGTCTTCTATCCAAAATATGGTATGTGACTGCTTTGCTAATCCCTAGACTGTTCAAAATAATTTATTTTGAGGGAACTGGATGATCATCTCTAAACAAGTTTATTACATAACGTAAATTTAATGTAGGGAGGAAGAAACTAGAAAATTACTACAAATTGCTTTAAACAAATTAAAAAAATATGTGAACTAAAAAAAAAATCAGAATAGCTCTGGTCTTGTTTGGTCTTAGGGAAATTAGAGTTTACAGAACAATGAATGTGAACAGCGTTTGACCTTATGTCTGTAATGTATCACAGATGAGAATCTGCTGTTCCATATGCAAAATGTGTGACACCATTTCATTAAATTAAGCATTCTTAACATAGTATAAAATCAATAATATTGTCAGTGATACCTTATATAGATCAATATTTTGGAGAGTGTCCATTTGATTTCAACGTGTTTCTCCCCAAAAGTCCTGTTCCAAAATGCAACTGCAGCAACTTTAAAAATAAAAAACCAATATGTTTAAACAAATTATGAAAACCTTATTCTACTAGGGCAAAATGGGTTTGAACAGTAGATCACTTGTTATTGCCTTTATATCACATTGAGAAAACAACAAATATCAAAAAAACTTCCTAAAATGGAGATCTGATTTGTCCAGTAGTGCTGAAAATCAGGTGCAGCTTCTTTTCAGGAGCATCTGTAGATGCTGCTATAGTTTTCTGACAACAGAGCAGGTAAAAAATTATGAAAGTGGTCTGTAATATCACAGGTACCACAGTTTGTATGCCAGTGTAAGGAATCCCAATCCCAGAAACTGCTGGTTCTTTCAACATCTCGGCAATAACACTACTAAAATAAAGAAAATAGTATTGTATCTCAGAACTTCTTGCTACTGTTTTCTTAAGTTTCCCTGTTCCATGGTGCTTTAAAGGATTTGAATCCCTCTTTTCCTCATGACTGACAGCTAATCCAAATGTCCTGGTATCAGTCCGAGAATTGAATGAGGTAGAAGTATTCAGAATTTTCATTTCCAATTCTGATGACCTAGTTTTCTTTCATAAATCAATTTTCTGTTTAAAACCACATGATTCTCATTTTCTGGTTGTTGTATTACTTCACAAACCAAAAAATACCATATGTCATTTGTTTCTTAATTGAAGCTGGTAGAGAAAACTCTTAATTGTACTTTTCTACATCTTTACGTTCAACCTGAGTTCTCCTAAGGCCATAGTTCTTTGATCTACTACAAATTTTCAAAAGACTACTAATATGCCTACTAAAAATCTAAAACCCATCTTTACCATCATATATTTTGAATATGTTTCTTAGCCAATGAACTAGTTGGCTACAGCATTTCTGGAGTGAAAAGAATGCCTACAAAATACTTACCAGAAAGAAAAGAAATCTGCAGAATGAAATGGTATTTTAGTT
Source organism: Atrichornis clamosus (assembly GCA_013400975.1). Taxonomy (NCBI): domain Eukaryota; kingdom Metazoa; phylum Chordata; class Aves; order Passeriformes; family Menuridae; genus Atrichornis; species Atrichornis clamosus. Next base: position 28,692 of record WBMZ01013432.1, on the reverse strand, counting down.
CATGCATTAATTAATGAAATCATAGATCATTCTTTCTGTTGCTCAATGTGACACAGCATAGAATCATATCTTGTCAAAATCATAATTCCCTACCATCTCCTTACTAAAAAAATGATCATAAAAGCACTTTAATTTCAGATTATAGTGACAAGAATATAAGTGTATTTGGGGTATTCAGGTTTACCTGGACTTTCAAACAGCCATGGGTTACTGATGACTTTATAACACAGTAGTAACTTAGAAATTACTTTAAGCTGAAAAGGTCCTGGACCATCTAATGCCTCCTGTAATTGTACCATTTAAATATGAGGATAAGGTGTACGCTTTCTAGATCAACAGTGCTGCTTAATGTGTTTGCTGTTTCACCCATTCAGAAATAATTTAGTGAAGCACCCAGGTTAAAAATGCCAAACCTGACAACATTTCTATGGGAGAATGGATTATCCATACAACCTTACTAAGCTCAGAAGTGTGTGGCTCTATAGTCCTGGTGGAGTAATAGGTTTTTATCTACCTACAAGGAGATTTTTTTATATATTTAATAATAATAGAAACCTAGAGACAACTTGGGAATTTCTAAATTTCAGTCATGCTTCAAGTCATATTACTTACTTAGGCTTTGTTTGCTAAAGGTTGGGAGATTTGTTTCAGAATTACTAAAACAAAGTCTGCAAACTTTTCATATGTAGAGTCTAGGAGACATTTGCAGTGGAGTCTGACTGTGTTCTGATGGGCTCCTATAGTAGCTTCAGTACTTTTAAACCTCCACATTTAATATTCTTTACACAAATCAAAGTTCAGACTAAGACTTGAGATAATATGATTTATCTTCTAGAATTTTACTAACAGTATAAGGATTTTCTTTTCTCCATGGCAAATAGCACAGTGGGTTACAACACATCTTTTTTCCGCTATTTTTTATATTCTCAGATTTGAAGAAAACAGAAGAATCTTTCAATCTTGGCAAAATATGCATTTATTTTTCAGCAGAAGTAGGCAGATATTAACCTATGGACTAGAGAAAGGCAGTGGCATTCCCCTCAGAGCCACCATACAACACCTATCTGTCCAGTACAAATGAAAGAAAATAATAAAAAGCATTTATTAACATTGAAAAAAGTTATTTTTGAGGTGAGGAAATCTTGTTGCATATACAAGCCTGATGCTACTGAATCCATTTTTAAACATGCAGTTAAAGTAATGCAGAAATAAAACTATATGTTACAGATCCATTACCTTTTCAATGATAGACACGGATGTAGAAAATATGGGGAAGATCTTCAACTGGAGATAATAAAATACGTGACCTACGTGTGGTTGAAACTTCTTTGAGCTTTCAAAGGACTCAGAGGGATCCCTGATGCAACACACACGATGGGTATTTTTAAGCGAAAGGATCACTACCTGATTAGTACAGATCCTAAGTGTTTGTGCCTGTGTTGACATATAGTTGCCTAGGCTGAGCCGGCTTCATCACTTACTGGAGAATGTTTAAATTCTGATTGCAACTATGAAATTAATATTATCTTGCCTTTGACACAGTATTTCATGTCTCCTTCACTCTTTTCACCCTTTTTGCACATTCTTCCCGTTTCTTTTGAAACCTGCATGGTTCTGTGGTGGAAGACATTAGATTAGTTACACCTTGGTTTTGGCTGGATATATTTAAAATTCTTTAATGGAACTACTTCATTTGTGATAGTTTTAAATAAAAATGATAATTCAGTTTCAACCCAAGTGACACATCTAACACACTGTCTCTGCTTTACCATTTCGCAACTTTACCAAGAACTGTTCATGCACGGTTATGATACTTGTCCTCCTTAGATAACCATGACACTGACACTGCAAAGGAGGGGAGTGTAAGGAGTGGATATATACAGAAGAATGACTTTTTTTTCTATTTAAAGGAAAAAGAGACAAAGACAAGGAATTGGAAAAAAAGGTATGGACTAGAAATAACAGAAGGAAGCAGAAGGAAAGAAGAGAAAGAATACAAAGAGGAAAAAAGAAGAAAAGCAATCTGTCTTATCACACATGAGAGATAATAAGTTACAGATGAGAAGACTAGAAACAATTGTTTTAAGAGAATATTTTAAATCATTATGGGAAAATAAAACCTGCAAAATTTTAGCTTTCTCTATCAGGATATTTCAGACGTATGACCCCGTGACAAGCTGAAGTTGGCTTGGTCTGGTTATAAATGAAACGAGGATCCAGTGGGGCTTTTTTGTATTCAGAAAGGATATAATACATTTTCCTTTATATTAGTTTGCAGTGCTATGCTGGCTGTGCATTTCAAAATTAGCTTTACTGAAAGAAAACATGATTGTCATTTCAAGAATGCAATCTACAGTGAGAAGGCATCAGAACAATAGCTAAATTTAGTTTTATATTGTTTACTTGAAATGTCTTTGAGTCTCTTAAGTGTCATCTTGTACATAGTATTGAAAACTTTTCTTCTTATTTTTCAGCATCATAGGGTTGCCTGTAATATTTTCTGTTGACTCTACAGAGATCTAGGTAAACCCCTGCTCTGACTCAACGGCACCAAATCATGGGCAGAGACCTAGCAGATACCAAAGGCAGGTAAAAAGTATCAACCTGGTCAAAGTAATGCAGGCGAGTGCCTCTTTCAGCACAGAAGGGAATAGCTGAGTCTGGAAGGGACATCAGATCTTTAGCCCAACCCCTTGCCAAAAGCAGGGGCAACTCTGGGGTCAGACCAGGCTGCTCAGAGCTTGGTCTATTTCGGTCTTTCTGCTCAACCCCAGTGGAGTTTCTGCTTTTTTGACACCACTCCTATATGCCTGGGAAATATTTATAGATTCCTTCTGTGCAGTCTGTTCCTGCTTCCAGCCCATGTGCTCCCTTTCTGCATCAAGGCTCTAGCTATCCCAGCCAAGCCAGTCTCCTGATATGAGTTGAGAAGAGATAATTATGATTAATTTCTTTATAGTATTTAAAAAGAATAGGTTTTTCACAAAGAAAAGGAAACAAACCCAAGAAAACACATACACACACAAAACCAAAAAAAGCATCAAAAAACAATCCAGCAGAATAAATGTCTTTACTGACTGAAATGATTTTGTTTTCTATTTAATGTCAATACAAACTATTTTTTTGGTCATCAAATTCCCTGGTTTCATGGGATTCAAATCTGATAAAAAAGCCTACTCTTCTGCATTTCTTAATTGTAGATCTTCAGTGGGATCCTTGGTCACTCAGTAAAATATTACCTCTGTCTACATTGGTATGAATAAAATTAGGCCCTTGTTCCCCCAAATTAATATATCTGAAACACAAATGAGGATGCTCTGTCAATAAAGAGCACAAAGTAGGACAGATAACTAGGGCAAGCTATAAATACCACATTTTTCTTTGCAAGCACAAAGATAGACCCTCCTTGCAGTAGGAAAATGCTGTCCTTAAAGACCTTCCATCTGTCCCAAGCTCCTTAGCCTTTGAGAGCTGATATCTATCTGAATGCCACCTATCAGTTTTGTAAATAAGCCAAAATCTCTTTTCCTGAAATGAAGTCTGCACCCTGTTACTCTCCTTCCTCACTTACCTCAGGACCGTCAGCTCCCAGGTTTAACGTCACTACAGCCAAGACTACAGGACACAGCACTCCAGATGTGGCCTCCCTAGGGCTGAGTAGATGGGCAGGATCACCTCAAGTTCATTAAAATAAATTATTTGAACTAGTTTATTAAAATTAGCTGTGTTTTTCAGCCAGTGTGAGTTATGCATTACATAGCCAGTATGAGTTATGCATTACCCACCCTTGCTGTACAGAAAGTAATAAAATGTTCTGCAGTTTAGAGAAATAGTAACAAAGGGAAAACTTGAATTTTAGACAGCCAATTGTGCCTACACGTTCTTAAGGCCACTCAAAAATCATCAAATTTTGATTTTAATTATAGATAACTTAGATGACAACTGCAGGCTATCTAGTCAGAGCCAGTCAGTTAAAGGAAGGAATAAGATTCCCACAGACCTTTCTCTTGTCCAGGCTGAACAATTCTAAAGGTTTTCAACCTCTTCTCATATGACAAAACAAAAATTAGAAACTACAAACTAAGGTACAGGCATTTAACTGCCTTACTGCATATTGTTGCATGGATGATTGCCATTCTAGAGTTATNACCTCTTCTCATATGACAAAACAAAAATTAGAAACTACAAACTAAGGTACAGGCATTTAACTGCCTTACTGCATATTCTTGCATGGATGATTTGCCATTCTAGAGTTATAATTAACTCAACTTTTTGATCCTGGAATCATCTGTTGAAAAAAAATTTTTAAGTTAAATATCTTGACTTTAAGTCTTTTATAGATTCACCTTTCAGCAACCATATGAAGTTCAACAAGGGAACGCCAGATTCTGCACTTGGGCTGGGACAACTCTGGATGTATGTACAGACTGGGGAATGAGAGGCTGGAAAGCAGTTCTGTGGAAAAGGACCTGGGGGTCCTGGTTGATGACAAGCTGAGTATGAGTCAGCAGTGCCCTGGCAGCCAGGAGGGTCAGCTGTGTCCTGGGGGGGATCAGGCCCAGCATCGCCAGCCGGGCAAGGGAGGGGATTGTCCTGCTCTGCTCTGCATTGGGGTGGCCTCACCTCGAGTGCTGGGGGCAGCTTTGGGTGCCACAATATAAGAAAGATATTAACCTGTTAGAGAGTGTCCAAAGGAGGGCAACGGAGATGGTGAAGGGCCCTGAGGGGAAGCCGTATGAGGAGTGACTGAGGTCACTGGGTCTGTTCAGCCTGGAGCAGAGGAGACTGAGGAGAGACCTCATTGCAGTTATAATTTCCTCACGAGGGGAAGAGGAGAGACAGGCACTAATCTCTTCTGTGTGGTGACCAGTGACAGGACCCGAGGGAATGGCCTGAAGTTGTGTCAGGGGAGGTTTAGGTTGGATATTAGAAAAAGGTTCTTCACCCAGAGAGTGGTTGGGCACTGGAAGGGGCTCCCCAGGGCAGTGGTCACAGCACCAGCCTGACAGAGTTCCAAAAGCATTTGGACAATAATGTTGGACACATGGTGTGACTCTGGGGGATGGTCCTAGGCAGGGTCAGGAGTTGATGATCCTCCTGGGTTCCAACCAGCTCTGTGATTCTGTGACTTCCTGGCGTATGGTAGAAATCGATTTCATGTTACAGTGAATATAGAATATCTGATATTTTAGCTGTAATTTCTGAAGTTTAAGATATTTTAATACTGTCTTTAATTTCAAGTAATGAAAATTAGCACTTAAATCATAATATATAATTGCTTTTGTCCTACATAGAAAATTTTTACATTTTTTTTTGCATACACTTTTACTTACCTTCTGTTATATTAAACTAACATTATTTCACATTGTTTTACAAAATATTATTCTTTACTATATGACCAAGGATTACTTCTTCTACCTCTGGAAGACCCTGACCTGTTTGTACCTAAAACAGTGAGGAAAGGTATTCGTGTCTGATAGTTTTGGGAGTTTGGGGTGATAAAGAAATATATTCATATTTAACTCGATATAGTACTTTAAAAAAAAAAAAACTCTCTCAGGTTTCTTGGTTGGCACTGTATTTTCCTCACACTGTTTTGTTTCCAGGCTACTTGCACTTATGGTGAGATATTAATCTGACCACCCAGATGCAGATAGCTTCTGTAAAAGAATGATTGTCCAGAAAGAACAACTAACAAAGTTTCCTGAGACATATTACTTGTTCCTGAAGACAGAGAGTAAAGTTTTTCAACAAAATGGATAAAGATTAGTACCAAGAGAAAACTACAAAGGGAAAAGTAAACCCGTGTATTCTCTGTATTTTAGAGAAAAAAAAAATCCAGCTGGAAAGAAGTAACTACTATATAGAAAAATAATATACTTATTCTGCTTCTTTTTCTCCTATTTTTAATTGCTTCTGCTTGCTCTATAATGTTCAGATCCAACAGGTCAGCATGTTCATAAGGATTCAATCTAGTTCTCTGTGCACCAGGGAATTTACTTGCATATTCTTTGAACTGAGATTAATAGCTTAGCTAACCCTTTCTGATCCTGCCATTTTGAAATGCTTTTAGGAATATCCAGTTGAACACATTTCCCTGTAGAGATCTGCATCACCTTCTACTTCTTGATGACTTTCACCGTTATTTTTTTATGAGTGAAAGGGTATGGATCCTACTGGGTTCAGATTTCACTGCAGTTGACCTCCATTGATAATAGAAGGAGAAAGTGGAGGAAGTGTGTAATTATTTCCAGATAAGACTGAATTTTTTCCTGGGTGAATGAACTTTTAATGGGAAAAAAAATTCTGAAGTCAAAAGAAATACATACGTATTTATAGGAATACATAACATGCATTTAAGATATCTTGTGTTGGCATTAGATTTCTTGCACAGTACAACTTCTCAAGGAGCAAACATTGCCTTGTAGAGCTCCTCACATTCACAGAAGACTGTAATGCCACTCCAAGCACCTGAGTGCTGAGTGGAACCTGAGGTGAACACGCACAGTAGGGGCTAGGAGGGGAGCAGTCAGCTGCTTGAAGAGGTGCAGTAATTCTCTGCTTGACGTAAGAAGTCTTCACACCAGCATTGGGACTGAGGTTTTTTGCTTCTAGATGAAGAAATATGTAGTTATGAGGTCTTGTGGGACTGCTTGGAAGAAACATCCTCTGCTCTTTTTAACTGGGAGATAAATTCATGTGTTCTCTCTGACACGTGAGAATACAAAGAGAATCCCTGAAAAATTGCAGCCTGCACTTAACTCTGTCTCAGTAGAAGACAAGGACAGTTTTACAGTTGATCTCAGTAGGAAGAGAAAGCAGGAAATGTCAGATGCATTTTTAAAGCACCACTCCCTCATTTTATATGGGTAGATCGAAATAAGAAGAACTGAAATTTGCACATTTCAGAGCATAGACACATATGGGAACTCCATTTCATCCTGCTGCAAATCCAGTTGCAATGTATCATATTTTGCCAAGCAGCAGATGTTTACCAAAGTAAAAAATTTGGCAGATCTCTATTTGTGATCCACAGGCTCCAAATGTGAACAATTGTGCACATCATCTTTCAATGTACTAAATACAAAGCTTGTCTTTTGGGTTCATAATGCCAGAAGAAACAGCTACATTTTGACCTGCAGTCAGATGTCACTAAGGACAGATAAAGCAGCATCCTAGGGGAACAGTGAGGCACAGCGCAGAACAACGGTGGAAATGCCAGTGCCTTACTCAGTATAGTTCCATAAAATATACTTCATACAGGAACAACTTCCTAAGCTTAGACCTTTGAGATAAAAATAAAATTAGGTAGGTTTCTTATGCTTGCTGTCAAATACAAAGAGTGAAGATGGGAGTTCTCTCACTGCCAGTGTGGGTCTCTTTTGTTGTCCTTACTGAACTGAGTAGTAAAAGAGGCAAATGAGTGAAAGTTATGATGAGCATTTTGTTGGGGTTTTTTTAACGAGCTCATGTTATTTTGCATTTCACATTTTGCTAGAGGCACACTTTTTCCATATTGTAGGAACAAGGAAGACATATTTTTTAAAATGGGATGCCTCTTGCAGTTTTTTTGCTCAGGACCAGAAAATATCAGTATTCTGCTGAACTACTATAATCTGTTACAGTTTGAATCTGTACTTCATAACAGCTACCAATATGAAGGCTGCTTCTTCAGCTGAAAGAAACTGGTATTGCCTTTTGATTACAACAGGAAAATGGGAAAATACACAAAAAGAAGATCCCATTCACCCTTGAATGTGCAGCAAATATACAGTTTATCCGGGGATTACAGATTTGCTCCTAACTGTTAAAAAACACTCCTGGACCTGGGGAAGCAATGGACCAAGGCAAGAATGGTCACAGTTACGGAGAAATGTTAGTGTGAGCTCATGCAAAAAAGAGGCACCCAGCGAAATCAAATCAGTCAGAATGGTGCAAAACACCACCTTGAAGCATTTAGTGTGCGATGGGGATTGCAGTTATCTTTGTTGTTTGCACACAGTATCTTTGGAGCAGCTTTTCCTTTTCTGCTGGGATGAAAATGTCTTTTGGCCAGAAGGTTTCACAGATTGAATTCAAACAATACCCTATTTCAATGCTCAGAGAATTCTGTCTTCAGGGAATGATTTGGGTATAAAAGGGTTAGAGATTCTCAGAGAGCCCTGAGCAACTCTGATGGTCCTAGGGGATACAGAACTGATGAAGAAACCCATATCCAAATGTGGAGAACAGGACAGACATAAGTAACTAAACAGTATTAAGAAAGTATGAACTTTCAAAAAAAATTCCCGATAAAGTCAGAGCATTGGTATAGAGCTGGGGAGACAAACTAAATGCAGAATGGAGTTATATTAGTCAGACTATACACAGCACACTTGGTAATTGCCAGAAAAATATGACCTTCCCCAACCCACCCACCTTCAACATCCTAAAGAAAACATACTTGACCCCTTTGTCAATTTTATCAAAGAGTTCAGAGATCACTGACTGCAAAGCCCTGGGTGAAAACAAAGTAATCTCTTGCTTTCCAGATACCTGGAAATTCATATAATAGAGGGAGAGGGAAAGTGCATCTGTGACACAAGGCCTGCAGCATAACACATTTATTATGTGTTTCGAGGATATAATGTGCCTGGCTACAACATCCTGAGATACTAGGGAGTCGCAGAGGTCAGTCATTCAGCAGGATAGTGTTTGAGACTAATTCCTGCCAAAGAGAATATTGCTAGCTAATGTCCAGATCTCTACTGCCAGCGGAATAACATATTGCTGCAGTTGAACAGGAATGTTTTGCAACAGAACTTGAGAAGTTATATGCTAAAAGTCCATTTGGTACACTTGAGGGAGAGAGAGAGAGAGAAATCCTTCAGTTTGACCACAGGCCACAAGAGAGAGGTTTTTGAGAGCTGCTTCTACTTGCTCCCAAATGACTTCAGCATATGCTTTGCAACTCCATTGCTAACAATTCATTGAATGTCAGAAAAATGAGCCTAGAATGCACATCAGTGACTTTTTACTCAGAGTTGCCTTAGAGCATGGAAATACAGTATCTAAATGAGAGTTGGATAGACAGAAAGCAGAGAAAGACATAGAAAGCATAAACCAGAACTATTATAGGCTGCAGGCTTCCATTTGGGCATTTCAAAACTGTGCTGCCGCATCATCACACAGTCAGCAAACAAATCAAATTCCATAGCATGCCATTCATTAATTGCAGTTCTATTCTGCTTGGAGAATACTAATAGTTATGTTTTACAGGAATGGAAGGCTTTTCTACCAATTCTGAGTGATAATACAGTACATTAGAACACTTCAGCACACCAGGAAAAGTGCTAAAAATCTATCCTGTCTTTTTATATGGTCTGCTATTGCCAAGTCAATGATAAGTTTTCTGACTGTGATGAGAAATTTCAGTATGGGACAAGAATATGGCACACTTAAGGCAATGATTAAGGCATTGTCTTTGTGACAAAAACGTAAAATGGAAAGAAGCAATTTATGCTATTTCACACAGTAGGGTAGTTACAGATTGACTTGTTTAACTTTCCCTTCATGGATATTTATTCCTACTTACATTTTAACCTAGCTTTTTTGAACATGTAAATAGGATAAGTATTATACTGAAATAATGATGCTCATTCCATCCTCCCCTCCGTCCTCTAGAAATTGAACTTAAACAGCCTGCACTTGCAAGTTAATTTTAAGCTGCAACAAAGAATTTTTGGAACCTTAACTCAAGAATAGAATTCCTTGTTTCTGACTGAGACATGATCATTCAGGAATTTTCATGTGCTGCGTGTGTTGGATGTTGCCCTTGAAAGTAAACATAACCCTAAGCTTAGAACATCTGTCCCCTCAGGAAGTTGTTATCAACACTGGGGAATATTTCATCCCAAAGATGCATGTCTAGTGCATGACTGAGGAAAGAACACAAAAACTTGCTCGGTAGATTGCTCTCTGCTCTGGCAGTGAATCAGGCATCTACCTACTGAGAACATTGTGAACATCTATCAAATGGACAAATGCATGTAATCTGTTTGCAAATCACTTCTGCACTATCAGTGTAAATGATTTATATTCAATATTCCTTACAGCTGAGGAACGAGCTAATATTGCATGCAAGTTTCTTCAAAATCCTTTCAGCAGTATTAAATTATGTCAAGAGTTACCACAGGGCACTTCATACTAAACAAATCATAAATGTGCTATGCAATGTGCTTCATCACCAGTATGTTCAGAGGACACTGCATCTGTGTAGCCTCCAGAGAACAGGGCTCTGTGTTACAGGTAAAGAAGCTGGATAGATGAGCCCAGCGTGTAAACCCAAGGCTGAGCCATTCCTGGTCCTGGAGTCCCACCAGGCTGTTGAACCTCTTTCCTGTGAGGTTTCCAAAGGTAAGCTATACGACAAAACCCCATCTGCCCTGGTACAATTGTCCCAATTTCCACCAGAGGCTGGAGCAGAACAACCCTAGTGGTCCTCTCCCCATTTCTATAATTAATTTTGCAATACAAGTTACTCTCTCTCTCTATATGGTGAGGAAGAGAGAAAGCACCAAGGACCAGAACATCTGTGATACTAAAGGGCAATGCTATCCCAGAAGCAAAATCTTCTGGCTCGCTTCAAATACACACAGGCTGAAAGTTAGGACAATGTTTTTAACCATGAAAATTGTGGGTATAGTCTTTCAGTGGAAGTAAATGAAGACAAAATAGTAACTGTTGTTAAGTTGAGGCTTGAGAAGTTTGTGAAGCTTGTCTTGTATGGTGTAAAATACTTCATTTGAGGATATTTCATATAGAGAGTAAATGTACTACTGGAGAGTTAATGTGTGTGTGTGTGTTCAAGTGTATGTATATTGGGGAGATTAGTAGCAGAAGAATGTTTAGAAATTTGTAATTATTTACTAACCTTTGGTAAGACCCCAGTATCATGATTTATCTGTTCAATTCCTGATATTGATCCTGAATATATAGTTTCCTATTTTCAGGTTAATTATGTGACATTAATAATTCAGAAACATGTTTGATACTGAATTGATCTAAATTTTGTGAGTTGAGCAGTTTTCTCCTGCAACAGTGGTCACCTGTCAATTTTCCTTACATAAAATTGCCAAAATAATAGCTCCAAGATCTGATTTAAATCAAAAGACTCTTATTGCTTCTGACAGACTTTAGACCAGATTCAAAATCATGACATGTGAAGGAAAATATATTAACAGTGAGCATATGGCAAGGAAAGCAAATGCTATTTAAATTAAAGACTATATAGAGTGAAAGCCAAAGGATTAAGCATCAAATTAATACGATGGAGCTATTACATTCACACTAGCTCGCATTTGTCCACATCATAAAAGGCAGCTACCTATTAGCTGTTTACTCAATATTACTTGCATTTTGCCTTCAGATTTTCATTAAAAATCTTGGAAACAGTTCACTGAAAACAAAAACATAATTAAAAGCAAAATCTGAAAACATGCTAAGGTATCAAGGATTTTCTAATTTTTTTTTTAAATATATATTATATAGACATCTATTTTTGACTTTGCTTTTTTGGAGAAGCTAAACCTCTGATATACCACACCCAAATTAGAAAATAATTGCTAATTTATATAATGATTTTACAATGCAGTGATGCCTCTTTTTTGGCATGGCTAACAGTTTGAAGTTTCCACATGCTTAGTACACTTCAACTGAGGTGAAAGGAGTGGCTCATTGTCAGTTTTCTGGTTTTTACATGCTTACTGAACTATGAATTTGCCTGGTTTTGCCCTAGTCAGTCACTCACTTCCCAGAATTTGTCCAATACCACTTCTTAGGAAGTTTGTCTTGCTTTTATGTGGTGGGGGAACAGTATTCAGCCACATTCACTCCGCTCTGCCAAATGTCTAAGCAGAAACAATGGTGCTTTTCATTCTCAGAGACTACGCCTATACTAGCAGGGATAGAATCGCTTCTGAATTCCTGGCTCTGAGCTGGAATATCCCCCAATTACCTCCTGTTTCCATATGGGGCACGACCTGGGCATGCACCAACCTTCCCTCTTCATGTCCGGCTTTACACTGAAAAGAAATGTGGCTTCTGCAGCCAAAGGGAGACCAAACAAGTCATCGTCTGTGGGATCAGGTTCCCAGACTCCTTACACAAGGATGCAGGCAAAAGGCTGGTACTCACAGCTTTTTTTTTCCCTTAGAAATCTGAGTGCCTAAACCCACATATTCCCTGTGAATTCAATACTAAATGCCAGCTCTTTCATATCTAAGGTTAAAATGAACACTTTGAAGTTAAACACACAAATGCTTTTACCTGTGAGGTATTAATTACCACTCTAAGTACACAGTAATGTGGTCCAAAGAAACCAAGTCAGTGAAATGTGGCAAGTGACTGCTTCTCAACTGAGCCATTGTATCAGACAACATGTGTGCATTTAGTTTGTCTTCTCAATTGTGAACTGAGACACGTTCATTGAAGTGACAAAATCCAATGAGAGATATAGTTGTTACAGCCACTGTGAAAATATGGGTGCACTGCAAATCACTCTGTGCCTTTCTCATGGAAATGTCAAGATTTAAGAATATTGCAAGAATTGGACCAGCCGTAGGTCTTCTCCAGGATGGGCTTCTCCAGTTCTCTTTCCTTTTTGTCTAATAGAGAGCTGGAAACCAACTATTTTAAATGTAAGCCCTTAAAAACCATATACCCCTCCTTTCTTTTGCTCTTGAATGACTGCCATCATTGCATTGTTCCTATTCAGCAAGTATGGATCCCCCATACCTACTAACAGAGTGCTTAGCTATATGGTGACATACATACAGCTCTCTCAGAACATTTCAGCCTACTAATATCTAATACTGCCTTTGCACATAACATTAGAGCAAATAATTACACTGTTTCCAAAACGGCATAATTAAACAACAAGTTCCAACACTATAAATGGCCCATAAGCTTTTCCTGCTTGTGATTAACTCTTTGGCCACCTTCTTCTCTTTTCTGCTTATGACCCTCTTCTACTTCTCAGTTTCTTACCATGTGCACTCTTTGAAAGATGCCTGTTAGTTAGGAGTCCTGTGGAGCCTGACCTGCAGCTCCCCAAAGGCCACTGAACTCATCTCTCCTCTCTAGGTAATGTAACTCAAACTGTAATTCCAGCACCTGTAGAAGTTTATTTTGTTTGGGGTTTTTTTGGTTGGTTGGTTGATTTATTGGTTGGTTGATTAGGGTTTTTTGGTTTTTGTTTTTTTTCTTTGAATTTGACAAGAAGACCAACATTTTAACAGAAAGTCTCTGAGGTTCTGACAGGAATTTGAATCAGCAACTCCCAGCAATTTCCTTTCTTGATGTGGTAGAGATGGTAAAAGAGGAATTATTTTTTATCCTCACAGCTTATATGTTTTTTGATAGTGACTTTCTCAAAAGGTGACTTGTAAGTATTTGTATGCTTTTAACTAAAAAATTAATTGTGCTATTCTTTTTTTCTAATTGTTTTTAATATTATTTTTCTACCTTTTACAAGGGTGCTGGAAAGGTGTGGTTTATTCACATATTCTGCTCTTAGAGATACGAAGCCTGAGATGCTTTATATTTCTGATTTTTGTGAACAACTGTATACAGGTCTGAGGTGTGAGGCTACACCCTGTGATGGCTCGTGTGGTGATGGAGTCATTATCTTGGAGATATTCTTTTGATCACTTTGTTAACTGGAGCTACACGTGAGGATAAAGAATAACCTTAAACAATTACAGTATAAGAATTACAGGTATTCTGCCTAAGCCCATTTCCAATCAACTGCTGTAAAGAAATTTTGACACTGTCAGTTTACTGGCAGTTGAAACCAGCATTTATGTTTTTAAGTGTGGGGGACAATTCCAGAATCTGTGATAAGGTTTAGAATTAGGAAAAATTCTTTGCTTGCAGTCCATTAGTTAATCTGTTTTCCCTCATGTTTTGTGATAACTGCAACTTAGGTTTGCTTTCCACAAATCACCACACTTTATAGCTTAGGTTTGTCCTGGGATACAAGTTTAATAAATGGAATGGTGGAACAGACAACCCATGTGGTGAGGGAGGTGTGAAACAAGATTTCAGGCTTGTCTAGGGATTTTTTCCTCTTTGCAGGTCCTGTTTGAGTGTTCATTTTTCTCACTTTTTACAATATAACACAGATGGACAGTCATATCCTTAGAGCAAACGTATACGGAAATGGCACATTATGTGATTTCTCTGCATATGACTTTTTATTTTCTTTTTCAGAACTTTTTATAATAGAAAGTCAATATGTAATTCAGTCATCCATTTTCTATCCAAAGTTTTGCCAGCCTCATATTTATTTTTTCCTGATTTAATTTTCTGATCTTCATTTCCTGGGTTGCGGCTGATGTCACTTGGTTTGTTCAGCCTGGAGAAGAGGAGACTGAGAGGAGGCCTGGTCTTCAGCACCCCCACGAGGGGAAGCAGAGGGGCAGGTTCCGATCCTTTCACTCTCATGACCAGTGACAGGACTCAAGGAAACGGCATGAAGCTCAATCAGGGAAGGTGTAGGTTGGTGTCTTGGAGTGATTTCTGACTGGTCTATTCCATTATCATCCACTTTATGCCCAGAAAAACAAGTGCTGTACCTTTGAGGCCCGGGACTGGATATGTGTGTGGGGCTGAGGGAAGGGACTGGGGCTTTTTGGCGCAGTGGGTTTGAAGCCTCGCAGCTCGGGCTTCCGCGGCTCTCTGCAGTGTGGTTTTTGCTCGGCTGGCGTGGTTCCTGGCCCAGGCCAAAAACCTTTTTGCCCTTCCCTGGGTCGGAGAAGCTGCAGCAGCGATCTTCGGACTGTTCCAAGATGAACTGAACAGCTGTTGGTCTGGAGCAGCGCAGCAGTAGGAGTGGGGCCACCTCTACTCCAGCCCGCCGGGCCCCTGCGAGCCGAGCCGGCAGGAAAACCGAGCCCAGGTGCTCTGCTCGCCGTGATCGTCTTGCTGCGCCCCGCCGGGGAGAGGAACGGCACCAAGCACCACCACAGCTTCGCCTGCGGCCTCGTGAGAGCTCTGGTACTCGGGGCGGGGGGACGAAGCGTGCACCATCTTGGCACCGCGTGTCGGTCACACGTCCGACATTTTGTTCAAGGTTAAGTTTTGTTTGTTTAATAGTCAGCACTTGTTACCCATTTCTTTTTCCCCCCTTCTTGCCTCTGTTTGTTAATAAACTGTTGTCGGTTTTTTTCAATTTCCTCCAGTGTTACTCATTTTGTATTTGCAGGAAGAGCTTGTTGGGACCCCCTTAGACCCTTTTTCACTTTCCTCCATTTTTACTCATTTTGTATTTGTGGGAAGGGCTAGTTGGGACTCCCTTCTCCAGAGCGTCCTCTCTTAAAATTGTGTCTTAAACCGAGACAGTTGGATATCAAGAAAAAGTTTTTCACAGAGCAAGAGGCTGAGCACTGGAACAGGCTTCCCAGCAAAGTGGTTACAACACCAAGCCTGACAGGGTCCAGGAAGTGTTTATACAACACGCTCAGGTACATGGTGTGATTCTTGAGGGGTCATGTGCAGGGCCAGGAGCTGGACTCAAAGATCCTGATGGGTCCCTTTCAATTCTATGATTCTGTGATTCTTGACTTCCGTAATAAACTTCAGCATCAAATTGAGTGTTCTGGGTAATTGGGAAAAAAAATAATAAATTATTCCTATCCTTAAGCATTTAAAGCTACACTTGCCAACAGTTTCATGCTGGTATTGATAAATCCAGAATATCTGTGGTACTAAGGTAACTATTTTTTTGCTGGAAATCCCTAATCTTTTATCTTAATCTTCTTTTAAAGATCATATTTTTAAAGGAAGATTATTATCCTAGAAAGTCACATAGCATTTTAAATGTTTCTCACATTTACTCATTTTAACTTCCTATTTAGGAAATTTAGGTTAAGGCATTTCTGTATCTTTTTACACTTATTGCTTAATACATCTGTTGGTCTCAGACAAAACAAGACAATGGAAAGATGACAAATTGTGCTATGTGTTTATTAACTTTGTCTGTAACACTCTCTCTAGCCATTGGCTGATGGCTCCTAGACAGAATACTAATGTCCTAGTGTAAAATACTCACCTATGTGCTACTTCTTCACTATCAACTTCAGTTAAACTCATATTTCTAGGTGTTCACAGTGTAGATTCTTACTGAGGTTGAAGTGAGAAAGACTTCTTCCGTTAGTCCTGACACTACCCCTAAAAGAAGAGCCTGATTGTACTTAAAGGTCAGTGTCAAAACTGTCTTGAATACATTACTCTGACTCTTCTCTGCAGTAGTTTAGTTAAAGCAGATCTCCCTCTCGAAATCCTCAGGATGCTGGAGCATCCTTGAGACCTCCACAGGCCTGGATTGGAGATATTTTAATGCAAATTAAGTTGCATTTCGAGGTGGATGACAAAGCAAAGCAATAGGATGAAATTTTAAAAGAGAGTCTGGGTAACGTGTTTGTAACTGTTCTATGCAGCTATTGATTTCTTTTGTACTTCACCTCAGTGACCTCATCTTTGAAAGATCAGAAAAGAAAGCCTTGGAGGAACTCATTTAGTTCCCCTATTTCTCCAAATCGTAAATTTAGAGGGCCAGAATATCACCTGGATACTTACTTTAGCAGAATTGAATCAGTAACACAGAACAGTGTCATTACTAGGTTCTGAGTAGAGGGAGAGTTTTGTATTTTATTAAGTTCCATCTTACTTCTTGATAAATAATAATGTATTTTTACATTTGTAGTTATTTTGCAAGCTGCTGATGTTTCAAAACAGTTACACGTGAGAGAAATGGATTGGAATGGATTCAAACTTATTATATTACTTTAGAAAGAAAGTACTTATTCACTTTAAAGTGTTAACCCACACCTGAAATCACATCCTTACCCTTTTCCCCAGGTTTTAAACACCTGTGTCTAGACTGCCACAGAGAGCCTGATGTTTCAGAAAGGCCCAGATTCAATGCTGCATTTTCCTTCAGATTCTGCCAATTCCGGTTGTTTGTCAACAATCAACATTTGAACTACCTTTGAACCACAAAAAGCACACCGGAATTTTTTTGTTTTCTTCATGTAGTGTTTCTAAATATTGGTGTCTTTCTGATTGTTCAATCTCTTGCATCATTAGGAATATTGTGGACATACCATGTTTCTGAGATCCACTGCCATTTCTCAGACCTTTGAAAGACTATAAGTCTAGTAAATCAATTCAGTTATAAAATAGGAGAGGGTTTGGTGTTTGGTTTTTTTTGGATTTGGGTTGGGGTATAGGTTGGTTTTGCTTTTTCAGAATGGCAGGTGCATTTTTTATGAAATAATTTTTAGTGACAGGTATCTCAAAGTAATTCCTGTATTAATATTTTATTTCTTATAGTGCTCCTACATTACACAGATTAACAGATGTGTGCTAAGATCAATTTAAAGCTATATTTGCTTGTGGCAAGTTTAAAAATTTTACATATATAAAATGCTTTTAAAAGTGACGTGATTAAATCCACAGTCTTTTATCCCACTGTCAGTCAAAATTACAGTTCGCAGCTATATCCTTGTGGGACTAATTTCTTTTCAATTAATTTTTAAACTGAGCGTGACCTGAAATAATTTTGAATAACTGATGGACTGGGGGGTGTGTGAAATATGGACATTTCATTAAGAAGTAAAGAAGACTTTGTATTCTAATATCCATAACAAACAAACTTTGAAAGAGTGAATACTAATATTCTCAAGAATTATTCTGCTACAGCTATTCAGAAGGAAAACTTGCAATAAACTTACACAGAAGTAAAGAAACAAAATCTTCTGGCTTTGTGAAGACTAGGTAAGGCACATTAATGAGCAAAGAGAGCTTTTCCTTTCTCTTTATACAGGAAGAATCATGTGCCAAACAAAGAATAGCCAACTGTAAACAGGGTACACCCACCCGTACCTTTCATATTCCTTCTTTAAACTACAAGATTTCACAATTATCAAGAATTTATTAACACAGGAAAACTAGGGCTGTACGACTGATTTATCTGAAGGGTTCTTATTTCTGACTGCCAAATGAAGTCTCAGGCACGTGAGGGCTCTGGATGCCACCACAGCCAGCAGCCTGCAGAGAGAGCGTGTTCTCTTTGGCTGTAGAAGAGGTGAGTTGTAGGAAGGAATCGCATTTCCAAATAAGAGTCATGTTTTAAAGACTCTATTCCCTTGAGAAAGAGAAGTGGTCAGCCAGGTTTGAGCATTCAAGGATGTAAAGTTTTAGTTTGAACACTCAGAGCCTCTTCTTTCTCTTTCTCTTTGTGTGGTTGGTTTCTCGCACTGCTAAGAGGATAACACTTAAGTCATATTTGTGATTTGAGAGAGCAAAAGTTGTCGCAACTGAATGTGAATTATTATCTGAATCTGTTATGTTAATATATTTATTGTTTTTACGCTCATCTACCTTTTTTTATTTTTAAAGCTCAGCAAATAAAAATTTAACTTTTAGGTTTTCCAGACTCATTGTTTCATCTATGGTTTTCTGTGGGTTTCCATTTAAAAACAAAGAAAACCAAACAAGCACAAAAAGCCAGACTGGCTGGGGATAGCAAGAATGATACTGAACTAACACTGAAAGTTTAAAAAAAAAAACATTCTTTTTTAATTTACTTGCAAAATATTCTTTAAGAACTTTAATTACATATGGTACATCAGGACCAGGTTCAGCGTCTGTCTTCATTTACTGGATCACTAGTGTGCCAAAGCAGTAGGATATGCCTTTGGAGCTACTCCTTCACAAATAACAGTTTTTGGCAAATAGTATATCCAGACATTTTCCCTCTGCACTGGTGCCATAGACATTTAACAGCATGTTCTGCTCTCCAGAACATGAAGTTTTGCTATCTCTCCTGAGTATCAGTTTTCATTTGGGGACTGCAAGTCCTTAGTATGTGCCTTTTCATCCAAAGTGAAATTATTTTTCTGTATGTTCCTTTTAGTTGAGAATACAGACATTAATGGTTATTCTTTGTCCTACTACATATAATCCTTATACTGAAGTAGTATTAGAAATATGGAAAAGCCCATGCTTTATTTCTGTATTTTTTATATTTCTCCTGAAAAGTGTCCTAGTATTGTAGCTATTGATAGAAATCTATGTTTGTAAAGAAATAACTTAAAGATTCTTCCTACTCATAAGCAAAAAATCCTTCCAAAGAGTAATAAACTCACCTGACAAATGACTATTTTTATGAGTGCAATAAATTGTTTTCACTTCATCATAGTGATAGTTATTATCCTAAGATGTGATGTAAGTTTTACAGAGATATGAACTAAATACCCACTTTTTTAAAGTGCGAGGTAAGATTGGATATCCTGAAATAAATAATGAATTGAAGTAACATAGCCATGATGGTAGTTTAGAACAAAGAGCTTATTCTTTGAATCACACAAAGTTGTGCCTATTATCCAGCACCACTGGAGTCATGCTCTGTTTCTAGATGTGGGATATATGGTGCTTTCCAAAGTCCCAGCTCCCAGATGCTCACCCTGCCCCCAGATAACTTCACATGTAGCTGAGGCCTGAGTCCTACCTATCTGTGTAGGTGTTCTCTGTGTATAGGTATTCTTTTGGGTGAATGCCTGAATACACATGGAGAGACTTACAGCTTCCGGGATGGGATGTGTATGGGGAATAAGAGCACAAGACACTCTCACCTAGCAGTTGAGACACAGCCCTAGGGTCCAAAACATGAAATACACTGGAGTAGAAGTCTGAGGTGGTCCCTGCACATCACTCACATGCTTGTTTCATAAAATTACAGCATAAGGGCCAAGAGGTAGTTCTTTCCCCATGACAAAGCCAAGTAGCACAACTTTTTTATTTTCTAGTGGTTTTCTCCTCAGTTTGTCAGTCTTGCAAAGAGAGCAGTTACTGCAAATGATAGTTCTGTTTCAACCTCTAGTATTGAACTTATAGATCACACACAAGCTAATATTTCTTGTGAGACAGAAAAAATTTGTGATTGGTATTGATGGATGGAGAAGTTTCAAATTAATGTTACAATAACCAATAAAAATAAATAAGAATCACATATGACTAGTGTCATGGGTGTGAGAAAGTAGAGACCTACAGTGTGACCCCAGTAGTGATAACTTCTTGCAAATTAATTTACTTAGGGGGAGGGATGTCTATAATTCTTCATGCTTCATTATACTGGCAAGCACATGACCTACCACTGTAATTTGTAAGTGAGCATGATGTCATTTTAATGAAACATCAAGCAGGGTAATTCAGAAGGAAATGCCTACTATAAAAGAGCTATTAAATAATACTTAGCAATTATGGAGTGATTTTCTACTTCAAAGCCCTTCACAAACAGTTACTAATGAATTTGTATAACCTCTCTGTGAAGAGGAGGAGGAGGAGGAATATTTTTGTTCCCTTCTGCAGGCACAGAGCACAGAAACAACTTGCCCAAGACTGCAGAGGCCATGAGCATCAAAGCCCAGATCAGAACTCAGAGTTCAGTAACAGCTAGACATATGGCTAGATCCTTATATCAGACTCCCAGCCTAGCCGGGGCCTTTACAAGTCCTTAATTCCTTTTAAAAAAGGTTGGTATTAATAGCTCAGCCTCAGCTATGCAAAGTCAGTGCATAGTCCAGGTTATTTTCTGAGAACAAGGCTGTTCAGGCTGGGATCTAACACAGTGCCACCCCACAACCTGCAAACCTGCAACCTCAGGTCTTCTTACAGGTGTACCAAGGGAAGCAGGGCATACCATGACCTCATCCCAGCAGACTGTCAGAATGCAAACTTATATGTCAATCAAGATCCAGGAGTCTGGAAACACACTCCATTTTAAACATCCTACTCATAACACCCCCCACCTCGCCCAGGGTCTGCAGTACAAGAATGAATGTTGTAGCTGCTTGAATCTCCTGGAGTCTCACAGAATCACAGAATGCGTAAAGTTGGAAGGGAGCACAGAGAAGTCATTTGGTCCGAACTCCCTGCTCAAGCAGGGTCATCCCAGAGCACATTGTACAGAATTGAGTGCAGATGGTTCTTGAATATCTCCAGTGAGACAGAGACAACCTCACTGGGAAACCTGTTCAGTGCTTGGTCACCCACACAATAAAGAAGTTCTTCCTTGTGTTCAGATGGAGCTTCCTGTGCATCAGTTTCTGTTCATTGCCTCTTGTCCTATTGCTTGGACAAGACTGGCACCACCAATATTGGCATCACTAAGAGGAGCCTGGCTCCATCCTCTTGACACCCTCCCTTCAGATACTTACCGACATTGATGAGCACCCACCTCAGTCATCTCTTCTCAAGGCTGAACACGCCCAACTCCCTCAGGCAATTCTTGCAAGAGAGATGCTTAAGTCCCTTAATCCTCTTTATTGCACTTCATTGGACTCACTCCAGGAGCTCCACGTTTCTCTTTTACTGAGGAGCCCAGAACTGGACACAGCACTCCAGATGTCCCTCACCAGGGCTGAGTAGAGGGGCAGGATCACCTCCCTTGACCTGCTGGCACTACTCCTCCTAACACACCCCAGGATTCCACTGGCCTTCTTTTCAAAAAGGTCATACTGCTGGCTCATGGACAGCTTGTTGATCACCAGGACCCCCAGGTCCTTTTCCACAGAGCTGCTTTCCAGCAGATTGGCC
Source organism: Atrichornis clamosus (assembly GCA_013400975.1). Classification (NCBI taxonomy): domain Eukaryota; kingdom Metazoa; phylum Chordata; class Aves; order Passeriformes; family Menuridae; genus Atrichornis; species Atrichornis clamosus. The sequence continues at coordinate 7,053 of WBMZ01013432.1, read as the reverse complement.
CCCACCCTCTACTGGTGCAGGGGATTGTTCTTCCCCTGACGCAGGACCCTGCTTTTGCCCTTGCTGAATTTCAAACAGTTCTCTGCCCATCTCTCCGACCTGTTGCTGTCCCTCTGAAGGGCTGCACAGCCCTCTGATGTATTGACTCCTCCCAGTTTGGGTCCCCAGTGAACTTGCTGAGGAGGCATCTGTTCCTTCATCCAAGTCATTGATGAATAAGTTAAACAATACTGGGCCCAGTATTGAACCCTGGGGGATGCCAGAAGTGACAGGCCTCCAAGTGGATCCTGTGCCACTGATTATGACACTCTTGTCATCCAGTTGTCATCCAACTGACACCACAAGTCATTCAATTCTCAAGTAACCTCATTGTCCATTCATCCAGTCCACACTTCTTAAGTTTGTTTATGAGGATGTTGTGAAAGACAATGCCAAAAGCCTTGCTGAAATCTCAGGAGATGGGATTTTTTAAGTTAGTAGTTAGCAACAGTGCAATTCACCATCTCTGCACAGTTTTCCCTCTTTACATTGGTGTTTGGCAAACCCCACAGACATGTAAGACCAGATGTCATTTGTCATGCATGTAGTGATTTGTCGACATTCTCTACCCTAATGGTAGTGGCTGATCTTAAAATGTCAAACCACCACTACTTGCAAAGATTGTGTTATTTTTCTTTGCCCACAACAGAAGAAAATACATTTATTTTGAAAAAGAACAAGTTTTCCCACTGTGTTAAATATCAGTAACAGGATTTTATTTTTTTGTTTCAAACTTAGAGTAGCAACACCTATATGTATGGATAGACATTCTGAATCAGGATAATCAATTTATGCATCTCAATCTTGAGAATACAAGACAATATGCCATCCTTGACAGTAATTTTAATAATTCACAATGCTACATTTGGGAATATATTTTACAAAAAATATTTTAATGCATTTGCTGCATTAAACAAATAGCAAAGGCTTTCTAATTAAGTTTCTGTAGTACTTTGGATTAGCCAAATAGCCTCATACTCAATACTTCTTAGCCTGCCTTTCCAATTTTTTATAAAAACCTTGATATCTGCTTCTATTTGAAAAAAGCCCCACTCAATTTAGACAGTTCACTGGAAAAGGAACCCTAACAATATTAACTGCAGTTCAGTTAAAACATTTTTGAGGAAACGTAAGTTTGGGTCCCACCGAAGACCTGCAGGATTTCTATACATTAGCCATCACCTTGGTTTTGTGTATGTTCCTTGCACAGGAATGAAAGAGAGCATGTTCAGGACATAACTCCACCAACAGCAAACACTGTTCCAGATGGCCACCCAAACCAGAAACTGGGATACATGTTGTAAAAATACTTAATACAGACTATTTCTGAGATATATATATATAAATACAGATATATAAACACATCAATTAAAAACAGCATATTAAATTTGGGACACTTTCCTTTCCCCCTCTTGCTAAGAATTCAGATACATTTGAAAACATTGTTTTATTACAAGTTAGTGAAGAAAATAAAATTTTAGAGAGGATGTATTTGCACTTGAAAGATTTTAATCTTATTTCAATGTGATCATCATAAAGGAATTGCAGGAGGACTACCTGAAATAAAGTGTGCTTATTTCTTTGATGGAAATGCTGCACTGGTTTAATGACTAGTCCTCACCGGGGAAGATCTGTCATTCTTTGAATTAGATGTGATAAAGATACAGTTGGAATGTATTTTAACACACATTTTCGTGTTATTGTGTGGAGTATTTGGACTATATATGTACCAGAGATGTAAGTATTTAATAACTCACCCATTAGCTGTCTCCTTACACGAATAATGTAACTTAAATGGAAGGTAATAATGTATTTTAAATGCTTCTGTAAATATGTTCTGTGTGAATGCATGCCTAAGTATTATTAACGTTCTCTAAAACTTGCCTTCATTTCAGTGAAATCTAAACTGGGATGTCCTGGAGCAGCTCAGTGCCTCATCTGCCTTTCCAGACATACCCTTCCAAGCTGCTGGAACTCATCTCCCCTCCTGGAGCCCTGAATAAACAAGCCAGAGAGGACTCACAGCATGACTCCACAATGAAATGTTTTACTAGGATTAGGACATCTGGGAAGAGTTTGGGGACAGCTTCAGGTCTGGAAATGTGTATTTGAACCAGAATAATTTTTTTTGGCACTTTTGGTCTTAATTTGAGCTTTGCTTTCTGCCAGCTGGGTAAATTTTTTCATGGCTGGGTTGTACTGTGGCGTCTGTGGTTTGCAGATGTATGTTCTTCGCCATTCTTCTTCACTGACACACCCTGTATTGTCTTCTTCACTTGGAAGATATCTGTATAGCTAAGCTTTTTGTTAGGCTAGAAAACATTCTGAAATATAGCCTTTGTTTTCATAATGTAACACTTACATGCAGAGCTTAGTATTAATTGTTATTTATTCTAAAGTGTTTCAGGTTCTGAACCATCCATGAAACTGTTAAATTTTATTAGTTTCCTAATTTTATTATATTTTCTATAATTTCACAAAACCAAAAGACAACTTTTCTGATTTAACAGCTTCCATTTTCTCAAAATCTTGTCTCCTAAAAGTGAATTATAAATAGAGAATTTTTGGTTTATATTCCATCTGAAGTCTATTTTTAATGTGGTTGCAAAAATCAAACCAGAGGCAATAAATTGGGAGGAATGTAGAAAACAAAACAACCTGATTCTAATTTTCCTTTCCCTTAATTGGGTTTTACAACAGTAGAATGGAAATCCCTTTGTTTTTCATAAGCCTGAGAAAAGAGAAAATTGCATATCTGTATAATTTAAAAAAGCACATCGTGATTTATCTATTAATTGACTAGTGAATTTGATGATTGAAAGAAATTATGGACATATCTAAATATATCCATCAAATTCTAGATCCACAAAGGTATTGAGAGCAATCAGAATTAGACTCTAAATCATTTGAAGACCTGAGGAAAAATGGTACAAAAAATGTAACTTTAAATTAAACAAAAATATGGTTAACAAAAATTTAAAATTTCCTTATATAGTAAATGTACAGGATTGTAGCAATAGATTGCCAAAAGCAGAATATTTGAGAAATCATGGACTTTTGACACCATAGATATAATGTCAGCAGTTGCCCTCTATTGACCTTTGCAAGATTATTTCCACCTTACACTAGTAAGAAAAAAAAAGTATCTGCACCTGCAAGAACATTATCATTCTGATGAGAACATTCCTTTCCATTTGGCCATAGCTTATAGGACACGCACGTCAAACTAACTTCTTTTGCATATGATATTTTCCACTGTTTTGGAGGAAACAAACGTGGGGACATTTGTAGCGGACACTTGTCCTTGATGCAAATATACTGAAGTCAGTAGCAATGAAAAGTAAACATTCAAACTGAACCAATTTATACGAGACAGCCTTTACAGTCAACAGAATGAAAGAAGCATTTGCAGAGTGGGATTTACCTCATCCCAGTGACTCACATGAATCTCATTGCAGGCATCTGAAATTAGAACAGATGTATCCCATCCTCAGAGTCACAGTCACAGGGTCTTCTTTGGATCGGGACCATGTGTAGAAGTGGGAAACTCTCCCTCATGACTGTAAACTGTGTGAGACTTCACAACTGTGAACATTTATGAACAGCTGCAGGGAATAAGAACAGAGTGTTGCAGATAACTCATGTACACCACTGGAAACTTTTTTTATTCAACATCTATATTAGTCATTAATGCCCAAAGCAGCCTTGCTTATTGAAACACTTCAGGTGCTAAGTTAAAATCTGCTGAGGCAAACAGTAACCAGGCCCAGCCTGTGATATTGTCATAATTTGAACATATCTCACTGAAAGCACTTTCCTTGCTCTCACATAATTCCAAGTTTCAAGAACACTTCCATAATTTACCAAGCATATATTTTTGCACCCTGTTCAGCTGAACTGTCTTTACTCAAAATGTTAGACAGAGCTTTCTCTTTCCCAGAACACAGTTACGGAAAATGTCAGATCCAAGAATAATAATTTCAGACATATTAAATATTGTTGTTGTAGCAATTAGTATTCAGTCTTAGGTGTAGAGGACAAGGGAACTGGCAGCCAGCACTCTGAGAGCCTACCTGAGAGACGATTGAGAAGCATAAAAGCATCTTGAAATTTAGACAGTGGTCCAGCGTGTCTGTTTTCCCACACTAACCATATCGATAAATCTTCATACAGTGTTTAAAAACTGATGAACACTTCTGTGTTGCCACTCCGCTCAGAGAAGGCTGAAAAGTAAGATTTGGCACCAGTAGCTTTCCAGTAAGAGTCCAATGGCCGAAATATCCCCTCAGGAGGTGGGGGAGGCACAGCTCCAGATGCTCTCCCACTCAGGAAGATTACATTTCTATCTCTTCCAAGAACCATCATAACGACAAAACTGCATGACCTCCCAAACAAGAGCATTTTTTCCTATCTTTTTCCTTCCAATGTAAAGATGTTCAACCAGTGCTAGAGTAGGTTCCAGACAGAAAGAGTGGAGAGCTGCCAGAATATAGCATGTGCACTCATGGAGGTATTGGTGCTACTTCGTTTATTTTTACAAAACAAGCATTAATATAAGCAAAGGCATTGTTTACACGACACGCTGGTATATATAATTGGTTGCTTGCTTGCGTGCATGCGCCTTAGCTTTCCTCTAGGTTGTTTACAGTCTTGGCTCCTGCTCTTCTTTGTCTCCTGTCAAGGACATCTCAGTCAGCTACAAAGGCTGGGCTGTGCACGTACATTCCATTTATGTGACCTTGCTCTGCAAGCCATTCCCCTACAGAAAGCAAAGAGAAGAAAACTGGTTTAGGTGGAGTGGATGGGATTAAGAACTCAGGTAGGAGCTCCAGAAACATCCTTCTAAATTCTTCCCTATGCAAAGGGTCCCCCAAGTGCAGTATCCTGATTTTCCCTTATTGTTCTTAGTTGTGTTCTTTTTGTGTACCTTCACATGCATACATCCACTCAGGTTGACAGAAAAAACCCGTAACAAAGGGCATATAGATATTGAAGATTCCTCCAGCATTTATTTATTATCATTACTGTTCCAAAATTAATGCATTTCAAAAGCTTTGAGATGATTTCAGTTTAGCACATGGGGACTTACTGTTAATGAAGAAGTGATACCAGAAGTAAGTTAAAAACTTGCTTTGTTTTTTCTTCTAAGGAAAAAAAAGGGTCAGCAACAAAAGAATCTGTGTTACAAACTCTGCTCCTTTTCTCGAAGGCTTGTCAAATCAAAATACACAAAATCTTTTTTTTTGTTCTACTTTGGGAAATAAAAGTATAAATACTATCATTTAATATTAATTAAAAATACAATTAAAGTCTTCTCTTAATCCATTTTATAGTTTTATCCTTAGATATATCCCCATAGATCAGTATATCCCCAAGTAAGAACCAGTCACTCAAGTGTGCATGTTTTTCCCAGATTAATTATACTGACGTTAGATCCATGTATGTGTCATTCTCTCTTTAGAGATTCTAAGTCATTTCAAAGGATACTGCCAAGTATATCTACAAGGAACTCCAAGGCCTAGCTACCCAAAACAGTTCTGACCCTTGGGAACTGGAAAAAAATAGCTTTATTTAAATGGATATTAGTTTATTCTTGAAGAAAGATAAGAGATTTTTTTAATATCTATTAATTTTCAGGTTTACAGCTGATGCCCTAATCATTTCCAGTTTGTAATGGACTTAATATGAGCAAACTCAGTCCAAAACTCCTGACTGACACAGCCACAAATTAGAGCAAAGTATAGAATTTGGTTCAGAAATTTCTGATATATTCAGAAGAATTAATGTTTGGATTTCATTAATGTAATTACATTAGAAATTTCTTTGGCAATTTTAAGTTTCTTATCTTTTTGAGAGAGATCAGAAGGAACATGGTGATTTCTTGAATTCTCTACTCACCTGGTAGTTTGGATTTATACCCACAGATCTGGGCACTGTTGAGTGAAATGCCCCTCATAGCTTTAAGGGAATTGGTTACAAGATAATATGCTGACCATCAGAGATTCTCTGCAAGGGTTTTTAAAATTCAGCTCATTATAACGATTGCTTATGTAGCCTAGGAAATGTGGTCCAAATGTAGCTGTTAAAAGTAATATCTCCACAAGTTTACAAAACATAAGTATCCTATTCCTTTCAATAAGTGCCATCTGCATGCTCATGTATGCAGGGACTCATGTTGTGCAGGGACTCATGTACAGAGGCACCAGAAGTAAAGCCTCACAAGACAATTATGGAAAAGAGACTTCAGTTTATATTTTATTATTACATAAACTTTAACCTGCTCCTGCCATATATTAACTTGCTGTGGGGATTGATGTATTTCATCAGTTGTTGCTATTTTTCAAGACTGAATTCCTGAAAAATAAATTTTTTCAAGTGAGCATATACAAGAGCTATGACTGAACTACAATACCATATGAAATCCAAAGACATTGCATTAATAATTCCTTCACTTTTAATGAGGAATAAATATATTCCAGGTTACAGTTCTGTTTTCAAAATGTGTAATGTTTTTCTGTGAATCCTCAGTCAGTTCAACATAAGGAATGTAAGATTAAATCAAACACAAAATGGCTGAAAGAAATGGTGTCATAATGTAATATACAAACAGAAGTAATTTACTTAGACATTAAACTTTTCCAACAAACTATCAATTCTAACTCGATGCTCCTACTACCTCTTTTTAATGACAAAATCTATTTTAAATATATTTGTTTATTCAAATAAGACACCCTTTCAATTTTACAAGCCAACTTAGCATTTAGTCTTCCAACTAATAGCAAATGGTTTTAGCTATTTTTTGAACTTTATGCTATTTTTTGAACTTCTTCTATTTTTCCAGAAATATATTCTTTACTTATGGGCAAGATGACAGTTTTAATAGTTACCAACATTTTGTACCGTTTTTTAACTTTCCTGGAAAGTTTGGGGGGTTTTTTTAATTTATTACATCAGTAGGAAAATATTAAATTTTTTCTTGTACTGAAGTATAATATATATTTTATATATATTATA
>WBMZ01013431.1:0-64005 GCA_013400975.1 Atrichornis clamosus | reverse complement strand
CGTCAGCGGCCGCTGCGGCGGGGGCCGGGCCGAGCCCAGGCGGGACGGGGCGCTGGGGACGCGGGGCCGGGGCGGAGGAGCAGCGGGGCGGCCTCGTCTCCCACCGCCCGCCGGGGTTGTGAGGAGCGGGGACACGAGGGTGGGAACGCAGCCTCTGCTCGAGTGTCGCCCTGCGGAGCTGCGGCGCTGTTCTTGGTGAGTGGTGACTTGAGCGGGTGATTCTGGGGGAAGAGGTCGGAGTATTCCTTGTATTCCGTGGTAAGTGCTGACCTGCCGTTCCCAGCATCCTGCACTTGCATACTGATATTTTACAGATAATTTACCTTGGCTTTTTTGGCTTTGTTTTTTGTTTTATGGCCGCTCCCCATCCTCGTGTTTTTCTCAGAGCTCCTGATTTCCAGGTGCGCTGCTCTTGCATCCCCTCAGGTGGCTCAGGAGAGTTTGCTGCCATGTTCTGCTCTAGCCGGTGTTGGAGCTGCGGGATTCCCAGGCACAGGGCTGCTCCAGGCCCTTCCTGTTCCCGCTATAGTGCTGTACCTCAGGCGATGCAGTGCGCCCTTTTCTGTGCCATAGCTGTCATGGGGCACAAGGTAATTGGTGCTGTTACTTACAGGGTAATGTGGCTCCTGCTGCATAAAAAATCAGGAGTTCGTTTTCCCTTTCATCTTTGTTCTGATTCCATGTTTTAAATATTTTTTAAAAATATAAACAAACCAAAGCCAACACCAAAGAAATCTTCCAAAGCAGAGCATGGGAAGGAAAATTTAGTCTGTGATTGTGTATGGTCATAATTAAAAATATGACGCTGAAATGAAGACTTGTTTCTCCTCACCCTTTCACTTACCCAGTGTGCTGAATGGGCAGGGTTTTATTGAAGTTCACAGGTTGCTTTCAGATCTTTGTGCAGAAGGATTTTAAAACATGTGATGCTTGTGTTGACACGTAGGAAGAAGAAAGAAAAGAGGTACAAAAGAGGAAATGCCTTTATGCCGGGTGCTTTGCAAAATATTTTATTGAGAAAACAGAAATATGCATGTAATTCTGAAACTAGCAACGTCAGAGTGGTTTGCTTAAGTGTGTGTCCGTGTGCACCTGCTGCAACATGTAGGAAGATTGCAAAGTAGATACGGTGGAGGAAAAGTAAACACCTCCACTCCGCCCCACAGCAACATGTCTTAGTCTAAGGAAAGTGTTAACTGTTCAGGTACAAATCTTCTTCATTTACATGCTGAGGATTATTAGTTCTTAGTGTAAAATGACAAGGCTTCAGGGTTCTCTTCTTGCCCAGTCCTTCTGTGTGTGCTGGGAGATTTTCTGTCTGTGCTAGGGTGCACTAAAGCTTTGTATGTATTGAAGGGAGAGGGATGAGTTGGCTGAAGGAGAAAAGCTTGGAAATGTGACCTCAGATGTCTGTATCTTCAGGGATCAAGAGGGAGATTTTATTTGGCGAAAAAATAGTTTTATATAACTTGTATGGTTTCTCTTGAAGATCTCAGCTTTCTGGTGAGGGGAGACCAGCTGTCTTGTATGCTCACTCCAGATGTGTCCTGTAGGCAATAACAGCCTCTTTCCTCATGTGATTATACTGCAGGAAGGAGCAGTGCTCTCTCTGCTGATTGCTGTGACTTCCTAGAGCTCCTGAAGATTTCCTGTCTGAGTTACAGGCTGTATCTCTTTGCCATCTTCTGACTGTGGATACCCAGGCCAGCCTTTATTTACTTAGCTTGGATTGTTTAATTCCTTTAGTGTTCCTCCCTTTATCCTTTTAGCCCTGTTAGAGTTTTTCTTGGGAGGGACTGACAGTATTTCAAAATAGATCCTCCTTAAAAAGAAATAGAGAGCTTTGCCTTGCCAATATGATTTTTCAGAGCTGCTTTTCTTTCTCTTTCTAAAACACTCGGGTCAAATGTTAACTCTGTATGTTGAATGCAAGTTTTCTAATGTTTGAACATGACAGCCATGAATGAAAGCAGCTCTTGTTTAATCCTTTGGCATTCCTTAGGGACTACTGGCTCTGCTGGCACATATAAAGAGTAACTCTCTGGAATCCTTATTGGAGCGGCATGTTTAGAAATGCCTCAGATGGATGGTGTTTTGTTATTTAATGAAAGGCAATTATATACTGCATTAGCTGTAATCTCAGCTGCCCTCAGCCCGGTGCCAGTTTCTGCTGGAGCAACCATTTCCTTGGTCCTGACCAGCAGAACTCTGTCAGCAGCTCCCTGGTGATTTAAACACCTCCTGCTGTGTCTCTGCTTGTCCAGGTGTCTGTCTTCCACATCCTTTTGTTTTTGCAGAGTGATGCTGCACTCTCTGACTGACCCTTAGAAACACCCACAAATCTGGCTCCTGGCTTCCGAAAAGTGCAGAGGATTTAGAAGATGTATCTAAGGACAGGGTGTACAAGTTTCTACTTTAACACCCAGCTAAGTTTTTCCACCTGGAATGTCTCATTAATTATTTGTATAAACTCAGAAGAATAGTGAATAGTACCATACATTCTTTTAATTTATAAGACATGTCTTTATTCTGCTGTTTCCAAAAGAAACACCATTAAAAGCTATTCATTTTCCCTGATCTTTATAATCCTACTGTCTATATTTTTAGCTTGTTATGAGGGGAAATTGCAAGGCAGAGAGAGAAACTCAGTATTGTATAGAATTAGCTTATTTGACGCTCTCATTCTGCTGCTCTGCTTGGCAGCAGCATCCAGTCAATCACAGCAATATTTATCTAAGTTCTGAATTTGTACTTGTCCTGAGCTCTCTGCCAGCCATGCAGCAGTCATGGTGCTAATTTCAAAGGCTGGGAACATGGAGAGCTAAAAAGGGAGGGTGACTTGCTGTTTTCACCCAGTGTGAAAGAGTTACAGTTTCACCCAAGTCTATCAAAATTAAATCCTTACTATAAAAAGCAGCATCTTTGTTTCAGCTGCTTCAGTTCTAATTGTATTAGGGAGAATCCTTTGTGTCTTTAAATGCTTTGGGGTTTGAGACTGACAAGAGATGATATTTTCCTTCTCAAAATTTAAATCTTAGATCCCAAATAACTTAAACTTGATGCTCTGCTATTCCTAAGTCATTTTATTGTGACAGAATGCACTTACTGGGATTATCATCATCAGAAGTCAGTGTGGACAGTCAGATTGCTTTTCTTATCAAAATGGAGGGCTTTGGGGAAAGACAAAAATTTCCTGGAATAAAAGGTAGGAAAAGTAGTAAGTGATGGTAATAGACTTACCAAAGGAGGTACCAATTATTTACTTAGTTGAAAACTTTCTCTACTTCTCAATCCTTGACTCCTTCTATAGGGAGTGATGTGCTGAGGAGGATCATGTGCTTTCTGGTCTTTTAATAGACCAGAGCAGCAATGTTTTTATAATCCATGTGCACAGTGGCAACTTGAAGTGTTGGAGTTTCCATCATATTAAGAGTTATCAGCTTTTTCTGATTAATTAAAGATAGGCAAAATCGTTCTAAAAAGACTGAACAAGCTGTGTTTGAAATAGAGTAGATGGAGAAAAAATTAGTCACAAATTGCTAGCCCAAAATAGATTTTTAGTGTTACAGACATCCTCTCTCATTTGTGCTTCATATTCAACAGTCTGTCTTCGTGTTTCAGTGTTTCTTTACTGAGGATCTGAAGGCATTTAGGAATCTGAATGAGCATAGCACGTTCTAGAATGATAAAATGAGATGACTTAAAATGTCCTCGATGCAGAATTAAAATCCATAAGCAGAGCAGAAGCTTTGATGAATTACCTTCCTCATAGCATTGCTGTAACATCTGACTGATGGTTTCAGGTCCTAAGCCTCTTACTATCTTTGATCTGATTCATTTTCTTCTTAGTACAGTTTCTAAGTTATAGGAATTTGCCCTGCCTTTTCCCTTTCCCAGGCATGTGCTGGGAGAATCCTGTTCATACAATTTGCAGTGAATATCCTGCATTTCCCAATCTAGAAAAATAGCCTTGTATCTTACTTAACAACTGAGCAATGTCCCTAAACCCCTTCAATTTTTAGTGGATTTGGATCTCATGATGGTGTCCTTCCTAGCTATATTATATTCAAGTTTTATATGATCTCCAAACATACTGATAACCTGCTGCTACCAAGTTCTTTGCTTCAGAAATTAGTTTGTCTCTTCTAAAGTTACTGGGAGAAACTCAAGACTCTTTGAACACAAGTCTCCCTCCTAGTGGTTCACCTACTTCTGTGAAACTTGTAGGAATATATATATATTTTTTTTTAGAGATCTTCTGCTTTCTATTTTATTTTATTTAGTAGAAATTCTCCAGCAGGTTCAAAATCAAAGGAGAAATAATAGATTTGTGTGCAGGCCTGTCTGCCATAAATGTCTGATGTTGAAAGGTGATCTGAAAGTCTTTGGTTCTGAATACCATGGGATCTGTGAACTCACATGGAGAACAGTTCCAGTAATCTCCATGATACAGAAATACAACATCTGCTATTGATTTCAGTTAAGAAATAAATCTAAAGTTGTTGGTTGGGCTGCAGGTTCCCATGTCCTTAACGAGGGACAGCGTTGTGAGGCATTGGAATTGATTCTCTCCCCTCTCCCTCTCAGTGTACAAGACAGAAGGAGCATCTTGGAGTTCTTGAGGAAACAGGGATTCACTCCTTGGAGTGAGAGAAAGCCAGGAGCTATTTCTGGGGATGTCCTTAGGCCGGGGTGCGATGGTTTGGTGGTGGGATGAGTGATGACAAGGCAGAGTGTTTGTGTTACAGCCTGGGGACTGCTCTGGATCTCCCTGCGTGGTTCTGTCTCACTGAACAGACTAAGGAATGTTTATCTACACCAGTGCCCTGGAAAACAGAGTTGAAAGGTTTTTCAGGACCTCTGCCAGCGATAGTATAGCAATGTTTCATTTGTGTTGTTTGTTCACCACTCTTCGTTTCAAGTTGAGTTCATCACATCAGTGCCACTGTCAGAGGAGCTGTGTCATCCCAGTGGGCAAACTTCCCAAATTCCTGCAGGCTTTGGGCTTGTCTTATTATGGCAGCAAAACTAGACTGTATTTGGGTTAGATTAAAGCCCTGCTAAAACTTGCACGCAGCAGTAATTTCCTGGAGTTGTCCTGGTAGCAACTGTGAAGGCACTTCAGAAGAGCAAGAATTGCTTTTGTTCTGTTAATTTAAGTTATGCCTGCTTCAATTAAGCAGAGATGCACCTCTTCAAGAACTTGTCCCTTGTAATATTCATATTTATGTTAAAAACACAATATAAGAAACTGTGATGTTGAGGTTCCTGTAGGATGAGAGTTTGCCTTTGTGAAGAATTTACCTCTGGGATTCCTATGATGGTTGTATTGGATTGGGCTGGAATGAGCTGAAGCAGAATGTCATAAGGATCCTTCACAAGTTAGGAGCCATTCTTGCTTATTTTCTTACTTAATTTTTACTTCCTATACCAGGACCTGCAAACAACAGATCTGAGAGGTCTGGATTACTTTTAATTTTTTCTACCTGATCAGCTGAGTTTTCAATGCAATTTTTTTTCTGCCTTTAGAAGTGAGGTACAGTAAGAGAGTGGTTTGATGGGCACATACCAGCCCACGTGTTTTGATGCTGGCAGTAAGCAGTGCATCTAGTAACCCAAATAAATGTGTTTTGATGGCTCTTAGCATGATAAACATTGATTTAAATAATGTCTTTTCTTCTAGTAGTGATGTATCTGAAGGATATATTCAGATCATCACATTACTTGATTAATTGACATAAAAATCACTGGTTTCTGGAAGACAAAATAAAACTGAAGTTGTATTATTAAATGCTCCCTTTCTCTAATTGAATGAGTAATCAAATATTGACTTCCAAATGCTAGCTCTTATTCAATTGAAATCCTAAATTCTTAATTCTGTTTGTTTTCTGGTTTACATATAAATTCTTCCTGGAATTCTATTAATTTCAACCTGACTGATACCTGAAGATGCCTCTAATTCCACAGTCTAATCACTGAGCAGTGCAGTGAAATTCTCGAGCAACATTCAGAGGATCGGCTTGGTTTAACAGTGGCCTCTGCAGAGGGTGTTACATCAGTACCACACTAATTTGCTGTTTGTGACTTGCTTTGTTACCAAATGCCTACGGTGCTTTCTGGGGTGTTTCAGTCTGAACTTGCTGCCCATTCAATAAATGCATCAGAGCTGACAAAACGTGTGGAATTTGCAGTAAGTCAGGAGCACGAGGGTCAGAGAGAGGCTGAGAGCTTTTTCACTGTCTGGCTTCAGTGGATCAATGCAAAGAGACCTCCATGTGAGTTCATTGCTCCAAAATAGTTGTATTTGAGTAGTGAGTGGCCAGGAACACCAAGAGTGCTGCATCACTCCAGAGAAGCTCTGTAAAGTGAATGCATGAAGGCTCCCAAATGCATCTTTCTGGTTTAGCAACTTGTAATTGTGCAGGGCTGACTTGGAAGCCGAGTGAGACGTTTGCAGTGGATATTGTGTGCTCTGGAATATTTCATTGTGAACGTAATCCGTCGCTTGCAAAGTGGTGATTCAGACTTTTTGGTTGCCCAGTCAGGAAGAGCTCCAATAGACCCAGAATGCAGCAGAGGAGGAATCAGGATCAGGAAGGTTTTTGTTCCAGGATTCCACAGTTTTCCCAAACATGAGGAATCTGGCTGTGTAATATGTAGTAGTGGGCTATACTTGTGTTCTCCTTGGAAACAAAAGCTGGTGGCAGTAGGAAATGCTATTTAGGGAGAGTGTGTGAGGCTGTTTGCTTTCTGCAGTTTATCCCTGTGCTGTGCCATCTCATCCAGAATTGTTCCTGGAAGGATGGTGCTGAGCATGTCCCAGTCTGGTGAGTTTGTGGACCTGCTGTCCATCACTCCCACTGGAACCTTCCAGAAGTTAGGCTCTGTGATCTGGCACATTCTTGCACACAGAGAAATATTCTCCAAGAGGTGGCAAGCAAAGAGCAGTGCAAGGAGAAGGCATTGATTTTTTTCAAAGCCAAAATGGGGTTGTATTTTAAAATCAGGTATGAATTTCAGAAGCTTATAAATCCAACTAAAAGCCTTCAGTGCTTTTGTAAATATATATATTCACTTTTTACAGGTGTGTAATAACAGCTCAGGAGACTGCAAATACAACTTTGGGAGCTGTAGTAGGCATTACATCTGAATCACACAGAACATGGTTATATGCTTTAGTTTTAAGATTGCAATAATTTTAGGAGTTGTGTTTGTAACTGTGTAGGGTTAGAGCTCTTGGGAGTAACTCATGGACCAGAGGAGAATCTTTCCAGGTTCAAAATTCCAAGTTACTTTCTCTAAACTCAAGATATTTGAGGAATGATTAATGAGCTCCTTCAAGCTTGGCAGCAGCAGTTGAACAACGAGTATGAAACAGGTATTTAAGAAATGCTGTTCAGGCAGAGATTTCAAACAGTGCTTCTTGTGCTGAGTCTGTTTTTGTCTCAGGAAGGTGAAGTTGCTGCAGTGTCGTGGTCTTTGGAATATATTTTTCCATTTAGCTTTTCTACAGAGGGGATTTTCTGATTTATTTTGGTCATGTTCCCTTTTCTTCACGGTATGAGAATTTCTTTTCTAGATACCTGTTATTGACTGCCAAAGGAATTGCACGTGACGGTCTCTGCTTTTTTCTCTAACTCCCTTTTAGAGTGTTTACTCTTTATCTGTTAGCCCGAATATTTACGTTTTGCAAAGCACCTGTATGCTCAGCACAATTAACAAATCAAGTGGTCTCTTTGAGCTTAGAAATGCATTGGCATTGCAAGGCATATTCCTATTTAGTCTGTTAATGGTGTTAACTAAGTTAAATATTAATCTTTTTAATTTGAAATGTTTTGAAGAACTAGGAAAAGCTGGACTTAATTATCTTAGAGGTCTTTTCCAACCTAAACTATTTGGTGGTTCTTTTGGTGCTCCTAAATTCTTGTCATGACTACAGGGTTAAGGAGAGTGAGCTGAGACTTTAACTTTTCTCCCTGTGTTCTTATTTAATTGTGGTTTAGTTCTTTTTGGAGTGCTATTTGCTGAAAATAGTCTTGAAAGAAACATTGGACAGCTGCTTTCTTTTTATTACAGGAATTCCTTTTTTGACAGTTGGAAAATATTCTGCTTTTTTACTTCAGGGTTATGTGGTTACATTTCATTTCTTTATTTTTAATATCCACTTACCAACAGAATTAATATCTATTATCACATTAGTAGGATTTATTTACCAATGGTTCCCAACTTGATCCATGCAATACTTAGAGATCTGTAAAAGGTACATGAGCATAAGGATATTATTAATCAGCTAAAAGCTCAATGCAAGGATTCTTGTCTGCATTGGACCTTTTTAGTAGTCAGGTCACACACCAAAAAATTGCAATTAATTTTTGTTATTGGTAGAACTTGCAGTAGAGCACTTCAGTGGAATATATTATCAGAGGCTTTCTGGACCTTTCCTTAGGTTCCTGATATGCTATTTTGAGACACTTGCAGTTAATATTTTTGCCTATTAGTTATAAAGATCCTTTTTCAGGGGAGCTGAGACAGATTCAAGGAAGGAAAGAGAAGAAATTGAGACAAGTAGTGAGCTGCTCTCTTTTATAAGGACTAAAATGAGATCATTGACATCTGGAGCCTGTTAGGATATGTTGGAGTGTGTAATGCTTATAATCACTTGATGCAAATTTATGTGTTTTATGAGTTCCATTAGGCAATGCTACCACGAGGGTCCTGTCCCTAAGACCAAAAGTTGCATTTTAACTATTGCAGTGAGGCAGTCATTTACCAAAAAGTGTTGCCTGTAATTTTAACTTTTATTTTGTCTGAATTAAGCTACAATTTCAGTAACTCTGAAAGCAGGACATGAGGAACTGTGTTACTTCTGGCCTTGTTGAAGGCCTGTGTGTTGAGAAAAGCAAATGACACAGCAAATATATAACCCATGACTGTGAAGAGCAAGATTAAACTATGAATGAGTACCCTGAGCCAAGAAATGCAGTGTTAGAACATTCTAACTTTCTGTTGAGCAGAGGCTCATTAACCATCTATTAATAAATAATTAACTGAAAATGGCAGAGTCTAATTTGGGATGGTAATTTAGTGTGTGCTTTCTCTTGATGTACCTGTCCTTGCACAACGTGCTTGTGGTGGTACTGGAATGTCTCTGGGGGCAAAAGAAAGAGGTAATGTGTGGAAAAGAATGGCAGAGTGCCGTGGGACACCTCCAGCTCCCAGCCTTTAGGAGAAATCTTCCCTAAGGGGGACTCGTCTTGGCCTGGATTTCCACCAGTTTGGTCTTTGGCACTGACTGTGAACTAAAAAGGACTGACCTGGATGTTCCTCCTGTTTCTGTATTTATACCAAATCTTTCTTTATCATGTCCAGTTTATAAGGAAATATGATGCATTCAGGTTTAGCAGACAGGACACTTGATAATAGGAGGGAAACGAGCCCCACAGTGCTCCTGCTGTGTCCAAAGTGACATCTGATGTGATCCTCCAGTTGTTCTTCCATGTAACTGTGAACCTCCCAATCTTTTAATGACTTGGTCATGTTTCATGCTTTGATTTTTAGAGAGCTGACTCCGCTTAGCATGAACATGAAAGCTTCCACCTTAAAATTAATAGTAAAGTGGCACATGAATTGCCAAAACAATAGAGATGTCATAACTCTGCAGATGGGTGGGTGACAAACCTCTGGCAACTCTAGAAAAGAAGGTTCAGAGATCTTCACAGCACTGCTCCATCATTTTCATGGAGCAGAACTGAAATTGTAGCCAACCACAATTACATCCAAGGTGGTAATTCATGCTTTTTAAAGTATGACATTATTGCAGATATAGAAAATGCCTTGAATTTGGCATGGCAGGTCTTGGAATAGCATAAGGAATGTATCACTTTTGTGTTCAGTTTCACAAAGCAGTGATTTGATTTTTAGGAACACAGATTAATAATTCATATTACAGGAGGGATAAATCTTAGACTGGTAGATGAAACAGGGTTTATTCTCCTTAGATTTCCTTGCTGCAGCAGAGCTTTCTGCAGCTGGGTTTGTTTTACCTTTAACTGGTGCTGAGCTCCCAGTTTGCACGCCTGGGCACTGGTTTGGGGAGGTGCAGCTGCCCAGCTTTCAGTCCTGACAGGTGCCAAAATGCTGAGTAAAGGGCAGGACTGAGACCTGCTCTGCAGTTCTTGTTTGGCGTGTTCTGAGCAAACAGTTGAGCAAACTTACAACGTGCCCGTTTCCTTTTCTCCTTTCAGGTTTTTGTTCAGGTGGGTGCTGGTGCTTTTTAAGTGGTGTAGCTGTTCTGGCAGTGCTTTAGATAAAACTCAGCACAAAGCCAAGCTGTGTTCACACAGAATAGTTTATCCTTTTGCAGGTGGGGGCAGAGCAGTCACCTTGAAGTTCAGCTTTGAATTTGTAGTCGAGGAAAAAAAATACAGATTTTTTCTATTGAAAAAGCCTTGCTGAAGCTTTTGTAATCAGAAGGAAGATGCCTCCTGTGGCAAAACAGAGTTCCCTGAAAAACTTCTAGCTGGCTTCCAAGTTCTATCCTAGCAACCTCAGGAGGAGTCCCTGCTCTGAGCTGGGGCACTGGTGGGGACTGCGAGCCAGCGTATCTTGTGATCTGAGGTCACAGAAAGCTGAGGTGGCTCTTCGCTTTTCAGTTGTCATCATGTAACTGGAGCAATTGTAGCTTTTCAGTTCCAATCTCTCTTAGAAACCTTGCTCTTTTTATTCTGAAATCCCTGGCTCTCTTGATTTCCCTTGCAGTTATTTCTCTTGTCTCAAGTTGGTTTTTCTGGGACATTGCAACACTGGAAAAATGTGACTGAAACCAGTCGTGTGTGCAGAGTGGTTAAATCTGTGTGTGATGTTAGTTATGATGTTAAGGGCTTTGGTTTTCTTTCTTAAAATAGCCTTTTAGTTTAAATCTCAAGAAGAGCAGCATTCAGCAAAGTGAGTTACTTTGATCATTTAGGTTTTAATAGGAAATATCCTTCGAGAGATGGGGAATTGGAAATGGTGCTGGTTGTTACTGTAAAGCAGCTTTTATAATGCATTTCATACACAGATTGTATGAAATCCCTCTGCAGGAGTTAACATACTGATTTTTCTTCTTGTCTGATCTTCTTTTTATATACAGGTTTATTCCAGAGCTGAGGATTGAACAATACACTTTATCCATGTTTGGGAAAAGATAGTTGCTACAGACGAGAAGGATAAACACTGGTATTGCAAAAAAGATGAGTATGTTAAAACCAAGTGGACTTAAGGCTCCTTCAAAGACCATCAAACACGGGGGTGCATTGCTGAAAACACCTGCACCTGTTGCTGTTGGTAAGGAATAGTTAAATATCTTAATTTTTCCCTTATGCATCTTCTAACAAAAAGTACCTTGAATGCTGTAGTGTACACTATTTCTTCTCTTTACACCAAGGTATTTTTGCTTGTATTTCTGATCTAAAAAAAATTTTGTGTACAACCTACAAAAGATCTGAGGTTACTAATTGGACATCGAGCAATTTTCCTCGAAGAAACCTTGTCATGGTAGAAATGAACTAGTTTTTGAAGTAAGACTTATGATTTTTACTAATGGAATTACTGTATTCCAGAGATTACAGAGTTTGCACAAGAAAGTTAGTTGTGATCTTCTTTTTAGAAATTAAGCTTTTCCAGATGTTTGTTACACTGAAACTAAGTAATGATGCTCTTTGAAACATCAGTATATTTGATTCCCATTGATTCTCCTTGTACTTGATTCCAGCTCCAGCAGAAAAAGCAGTTTCCAGTGAGAAGCCCTCAAGCACAACCCCTGCAGATGCACACGAGGAGTTTGTGGATGATTTCAGAGTCGGGGAGCGCGTTTGGGTCAATGGGAATAAACCCGGCTTCATCCAGTTCCTTGGAGAAACACAGTTTGCTCCAGGGCAGTGGGCAGGGATTGTTCTGGACGAACCCATCGGGAAAAACGATGGCTCAGTGGCTGGAGTTCGCTATTTCCAGTGTGAACCCTTGAGGGGAATCTTCACAAGACCATCAAAACTGACCAGAAAAGTGGTGACAGAGGACGAAGCCAACGGTACCCAGACAGCTCACGCCTCGAGAGCCACCTCGCCAACATCCACATCAGCTGCTAGTGCAGTCTCCTCGTCCACTGCTGCACTTCCCCCTTCAGGAATTCCACAGAAAACTTCTCCCCTTGCTGCTAAGGAACATGCAACTCCCTCTCAGATTAGCAATCTTTCCAAAACTGCCAGTGAATCTATATCAAATCTCTCGGAAGCTGGATCACTAAAGAAAGGAGAAAGGGAGCTCAAAATCGGAGATCGAGTTTTGGTAAGATTTCCCTTTCTGCTCTTGATTGATTAATTGTAATTTCTGCTCATATTCAAAACTTTTCTGCTGCTTCCTTGGTCAAGGTAATGTACATTTATGCTCTAACTTTCTTTTCTGCAGAGTCTTCTGCAAACAAGTTCTTTGCATGTTGTGGTAAGATCTTGGCAGTACTGAGATAAAATGGTTTATTTGGCAGGTTTGAATCTGTTATATTTTCCCAGTGTTTAAAACAAAGCATTCAGTATTTAGTAACATATTTGTAGTTTATCTTTCCATATCTTCAAGAGCTCCAGTCATGCTAAATAAAAACCAAGTGTGTTAGATTTCCATGCAGGCCTTTTGCCCTGGTCAGGGCCGTGTCTTTAGAAAGCAAACGGTTCAATAATTGATTGTTCCTGAGGGGTGATAGGCAGTGACAGAAGTGGTCACATAATGCCACTGGTCACCCAGGAATTACGTGTGCTCTTGGTGATGTGCCACGTTACTTGGCTGCCCTTCCTAAATTCAGAACCATAAATGCTTCTGCCAGTGTCTCATCTCACCTTTTAAAAAGGGAGTTGTTTTGTTAGTTTTAACATTTAGGAAAAGAATTATCAGAAAGCTGATGGTATGTTGTGTATGTTATATTCTTAATTTAAAGACTACGTATGTATCCTTCAAATATAACTGGAATGATCCTTCTCTGTTCACCAGATTTATGATCACTGTAAGAGAGACCTGATTTTAGGTTTGATTTACTCAATGGTATCACTAAGCTGAAGAATTGTCTCACTCCTATTTTGATACAATCTTTTCTTATTTACCACATAATTTAAAAATTTCCATTAGGTAAAAAATAGGTCAGGTGTGAGTGGCCTGGCATAGAAAACATTTCTGGGGTTACTATAAGGACATAGAAAAAACACCTAATGGATTTTATTGTTTGTCTTGCATTGCCCCACCAGATAATAATTCTGCAGTGAAGGTGGATTGACTTTTTAATTTAGTTTATTGTGTTTTTTTAAGGAAGAATTTGAGTCCTCTTTCTGTGTAAAGAAAGCTTAAAACACAGGACTGAGTTGAAGAAGGAGACAAAGGTGAAGTGAGGGCAGGGGTTGGCTGACAGCTGGATTTGGTCTGAGATGTGTTTTCTTGGAGTGCCAATGGAAACAAAGATTTGCCGTTTATCCCTGGCTATTTCTGTCAGAGACTAGAGCCCTGTTGTCCTCCAGACAACATCAAGGCTTTAACCACTTGTTTGCCTTTTCCTCAAGGACCTTTGTGAGCCCTTCTGGGATGTCCTCTTTGGGTGGGAGAATTCTCTGGGGCCTGTGAAGGCATCGCTCTGCCTCCCCTCTATCTAATTAGTGCAAATTGCAGAAGCAGCATATCCTGAGTGCCACAGTTTGATAATAATAAGATCCCAAATTCTGTTTGGTAGGTAGGACAGGTTAAACTTAGTATTTCATCTTTGCTACTACCTCTGTTTGCCTTAAATCTTCCTCTTGAGTCACCAAATTGTGGTTTGAGGTTTTGTGGCAGTTCCTGGCACAGTATGTTGGTGATGCATAACTGTAATTTACATACCAGTATAAGACCCTCAGGAATATGAATGTTAAAGGCACAGGATTCTTATTTATTGGCTTTTAACCCTTTGGAGTCCCATGCTAATTATTTGTAGTAAATCCCAGACCCTGCTGTCACATCTAATAAAAACTCAGATGTAAATATCTTAAATGGCCAGCTTAGTTCAAATAATGCTAAGCTTGACTGAATAATTTATTCATCTGTTAATAATTTTTTCCCTGCCACTGAACTCCTGTCCAGCACTGTGGACTGCAGAGTTGAGGTGTCACTGAGCAATTCTGGGCTCTGTCATCAGGGCCTACAACCAGCACCGGTTGTTGGGAAAGACCTGCCTGTCACTTGTGTAACTTGCTTAGCCACTCCTACTCCATCAGAGGGACAGATCCACCTGGCCTGCCTCACATTTTTAGGGTTTTATTTATGCTCACAGCAGTCCCTTTCCAGCAATATGTTACAGGAGAGGGTGAGAGGCTGGATGGAAGTTGTCAGTCCTACCTCAGCACAGGATTTCCCCCCTAAGTGACAGTGTGGTGTCACAGCCACGTGACGTGTCCCAGTCTGACCACACCACTGCAGGACTGTAGGGACTCAGTGCTGCAACATCCATCAGTTCTTGCAGCTTGGACCAACTGCTCTGAATATTTTGTGAAGGTTTTTTGATGATTATGGACACGTGGGGGAAGCAATTGCTGAGAATTACATCTTGAAAACAGGAAGCCTCCAGCAGCGTGGAGCTGCAGTTCAACAGAACCATGAATTCGTGATAGACTAAAGCTCATTTGGGAGACCTATTAAATCAGCTAATTGGAAAATGATGTCCTAAAGGGCAGATTCATGGATGGGTGAGACACAGCTCGTCAGCCAAGATTACATTCCAGAATGGACATCAGATGTGCCTTGACTTTATTGGTCTTAGTGTGTGATCTCTGAGTGTGGAGTGTTACACTGAAGTATTTCAATCTGTTAAATTCTTTTCCTCTAACTTGGATTCTAAAATGTCCTTAATAGGAGTTACCTTGAATGGAGCAGTTAAATTATTTTAAGCTTCTTTTTATTGTCAGTAGGTGGCTGGTTTTGGATAACTTCAACAAAAAAGGCAAAACCATACAGCTGGTTTTGTCTGCCCAGTCTGGGTTAGGAAGGAACAAGAGGCCACTCTGACAACATTGACTAATTCACATCTCAACTCAGCATCATTTTTTGCGTTCCACAAATGTAAATTTGGCGCAAGTTTGAACCTGAAATCTTGGGTTCAAAGCATTTCAGGCTTGGGCAGCTGACGTTTCCCAGCAGCTCAGCTTTGGTGGAACATTTTCCCATTCCTATGGAGATGTTAATACTGTTCCTCTCCAGGAAGAGAAGCTGTCGCTCCTCACTTTGCTTCTGCCTTGCCACACAAAGTCAGCTGTGCTCAGCCAGTGGAGTTGGGATGAGGCAGTTTGATTAAAGGCTGTGATGTGCAAAGAAGACTTGAGGACGTGGTTGAAGCTCCAGTGCATGGCCTGTATTGTTTTGTGTGGATAGAAAAGATGCCTTGGGCTTATTTTCTTACTCCTTTGATCTCGAGTTGTTTCACCAGTCTTACTTAAAGTTAGAATTTCCAAGTGCTACGTGGTCCCATATTAGAGTCCTCTCAAACTACAGGTGAACTGATGTCTTCAGAAATACAGAGATTTAGTAATAAAGGAAGTTTCCAGTGAATGTATCTCTGATTTATTTGGATATGAAAACAGGTGCCCTACATGATCTTTCCTTAATTCAGATAACGTTAGGAAGAAGAGTGATTACATACAGATTGTTTGGGACAGTCATTCAGAGTGAAAGAAAAGAAATTGCAGAGAAGAAAAAGGCAGAAAATTTCCAGAGGGAAGAAAAAGTAAAGAAATGCCAGAAAAGAAATTCCACTACAAAACAAGTAGAGCTGGGAGTTGATCACCTGTGTATTCTGCAAGCCAGGCTTGCTTAGAGCATCTCATGTGAGGTTGTGCTGAACAGTGCTATGGATACAGAGATAAAAAGAGGCAGAACAAGCAGCCTTGCTTTTTCAGAGGGCAGAAAACCTCTTTTCCCAAAAGACTTTGTATATTAAAAAGATGTTGACATCAAATCAGACAGTGCTTCAAGGTATGGGATATGTCAGCTGTGGGTGCCTGTAGAAAAATGTTTGCAACAATCAGCTACAACCTTTCCTGTTTTTTCCTCTCAATTTGAAGAAGACATTTCCAGGCCATTAAATCAAGTTATAAACATCAGAAAAATAACTCATGGTAGACATCAATGCCTGTAAGGGAAATAAAATAATTGTGGAGAAATTCACTTTGTCCTGTTGTCTTAGTTCTCTGTCTTGAGATTCCAAAGCTTTCTGGGCAAATCAAAAGTAAATCAAACCAAGTCAATACACAAGCTGAAGTATTCTAGCCCAAAATGGATATTCTAGTGGAAAAGGTGAGATCCTTTGAATTTCTGTAGTTTACTCCTCAAAGATGATAAAGTTGAAACAGGACCCTGTCCTCTGTCTTGGGAATCTCTGATGATGAATTTGTCCCCCCCAAATCCCAGTATTATATCTGAGCCATATTTAGCAAGCTTGTGCTTAATTTTCCTTCACTAGCAAGGAACTAGCAATACCTTGTGATAATAATGGAAATGTTGAAAATATAAGGAGATAAAGTGGGTATTTCAAGGAATTGTGGCTTATGATGTCTAACTCATTTTTGTTTGGTGCATTGATGTTAAAAATACAGCTAAACTGGAGAAAAGTTATAAATGCAAAGAATAGTTCAAACAGCTCTGTGTTAGGCATAATTTCCATTCTTAACATAGGATGTGTGTTCTGGAATCCGGATGTGATTGAACAGTTAGAGAACATTAACTCTGGGCAGCCTCATCTTGTGTTTGGGGATTCTGTGACACGGGAAAATTGATGTGGAAATCTGCACTTCCTCCATTGCACTCGTCCAGCCTTTCTGGGTTAATGACACAATGCCAGAACCGCAGTTGATTTGCCTGCTGAAAATCAGGCTCCAGTTCCAGCATTTGAACCTGGTATGAATAAGAATTCCTGTGCAAGAAGTGTCAGTGGAAGTGGCATGCTCGGTGCTAAACCAGATGGGGAAAGAAGAACAGAAAACCAATCCAGAAAACAAATTACTTTCAGGCTCAGCCAGTCTGGCTTTCCTGTTCGAGTTGTGGCCAGAGAACCTGTTTGCCTTGGTGTTGCACACTTGGGATTTCTCAAGAGCCCAATGCAAAGTTGATTTTAAAAACAAACAAACAAAACCCACTGAAGTACCCAACCAAACAAACACGACTTGTTAATAAAAAGGAGAAATCTGCTTTATGTGACAACTGTTGCCCGTACCAAAAGTTGAAGCAGCTTTGAGAGCATCAGCGGCTTTTTCCTGAAGGGAGCAGATGCTATATTTTAAATAAATAAATAAAAATCTTATCAACCTAAGGGGCCTTAGCCTTCTCAAGGGATTAAAGTGCTTTCATTCATTTAACCAGTTACAGCTTCCCCACAGTCTGCCAAATCTGCTGCTTCTGGGGCTGAGCTGTAAAGCTGGAGCTCGGCCTCCGTCCATATGTTCACAAAAAGAGGCAAACTCAATTTACAGGCATGTGCTGATGTGGCCTTTTTACAAAGTTATTCTCTATGCATGAGTGACATCTAACTTCTCTTTATTCCCTATTTTACACCACTGGCTGTAAGTTACTCCTTGCTTTGTTATTCCTTCCCAAGTTCTCTGGTGATGGAACAGGCAGGGGCTGATAGGAGATTATTGTCAGATTTGTTTCCAGCCGTGTAACCTATCTGCAAGTAAACATGACGTAAGGCTGTCAACTGATCACATTCCAGGGCTCTTAAAGACAGTGAAGGGAAAAAGAAACTTCACATGTAGAGAGGAGTTTCTCCTTTTAGCATTGTCCTTGGGGTGTTTTTAGCATTTCCTTTTTCTGGATTTTATAACTTTCTGAATAGAAAATGCTCTTCTTGAGCTTAGTCTGTTTAAAAAAATCTATGATAATATTTAACTGTTAGGAAAACAAATATTCATTGGCTGTGTTACAGTTAAAACAGTGCAAAAATATCTTGCATAATGCATATGGGGATGGAAAAGGAAGAAAAATTTGGAAGTTGGGAACGTGATCGTTTTGTGCTCTCCTGGGGCTCTTCTCTTGAGCCTCCTCCATCAAATGTGACAGTTTTAACTGCTCAGTCACACTTCTGCTTTGTCCTTGAGCTGAGGTGGCTGTGAGGTATTTTGATGGCTTTGTCATGTTAAGTCAAGGATGAAAGTAATTCTTATATTTATGTATGTCTACTTAGACACAGTATTTTGGATACTGTAATGTGTGATGTAGATTAGTCTGCTAAGTGGCTGCTACAGCATGAAATACATGTATGAGAACATATCTGAGGGATAAAGGCTATCCAAAGGCTTTGTCTGCAATTCATCATCCGGGTGATTTTCCCTGTGCAAACCTCAGCTTGCTTTTAAAGTTACTTTTAAGCATTTTTCAGGACATGTCGTTACCCCTCTGCTCACAACTAAGACGTTACATTTATCTTGCAGCAAGGTGTGAGTTGTGTCTAACATGAGTCATTCTGTTCTGACAACTCCTTATTTAACTTCAAACTTCATGTGAGCTACTGGGATGTGATGGCAGCATCTGGTGACATTCCCACATGCTTTGGTAGTAGTTAATTCATTTTTCGTGTGTGGACTCCCTGGCTCCCTTCCCCTCTCCCTGCCTTCCCAAGGGGAGTGATATCCAGGAACACGTTGTCCTCAGTCATTTCAACACAGGATGGGTGAGAGGACAGTTTATTTACTTATTTTAGTCTTTGCTTTTATTTTTTGGTTTGTTGTTGGTTTTTTTTTTGAGGGTGGTGAATTTGCATGTGGCTTTTGTAGTATGGAATTGCTGTTAGGAGGGGGTTTTTTTGTTTCCTTTGAGTTGATTGAATGAATTGCACCTCAACAGCACATCAGGTTTAGTTACTAAATTGTTTTCTCCTGGAAGTGTTGTGTGATAGCACAGTGTCTGTATCTTATTGCACATGAGGTTTTTTGCCCACTTTGGCCTTGCTTTTGAACCTTCAAGTCGACTGCAACCAAATTGGGTAGAAATGGAGACATTTCAAAGTGAGTTCTTCCAGGTTCCATGGAAACAGCCCAATGGAAGGTGGAGACTCTGCCCACCAATTCTGGAAAAGCTGCAATTTGCCTTCACAGAACTTTGCACATCGGAGAATCTACATGATCAAGGCTTGTCTGAATCCTGTTCCCATCAATGGAAACAGCAGAAGTCACTGCATTTTTAGATGGTGAAGTCACTCAACCATAATGTCCAATGCCACAGGAAAACTGCCATCATTAATCCTACAGTGCACAGAACTGCTGGGTTGAAAAATCTGAATTAGGGAGCCCAGCTTCAAGTAGATGTTTTAGCACTGTTCAGTCGTGCCTTAATCCCGTGTGGGATGTTATGTAGATATTTCTAAAAGGAACCAGGATAGTCTGAAGCAAATATATAAAATCTGTCTAATCTCAACAAAAAAAGGCAAAAACTGACAGAGGAACCAGATGTTGACAAACTAAAACATGGCAGTTCTGACAAGCATATCTTGATTCTTTCTCTGAAACTATAGATTTAATAGAGAAAACTCTATTACATGGTGGCATTATTACTATTATTTTAATATTTTGAATACTAACAGTCTAACTTCAAAATCAACATTAGACTTTATTGATCCATTTAAGAACTCTGTATAGTTATGTCCTTATTTGAAAAACCCATTGGAATTTGGCAAGACTTCAGAACACAGCTGCAAAATGACTCGGGCAAGAGAAAGGATCCTGCAATAAAGGATTTGAAGAACTTACGCTGTTAATTTTCAAAGGGAAAAATTGAGGTGTCCTGCTTAAAACCTGTGTGTACCTGCCTGGTGGATGCTGAAGAGCTCTGTAATCTTCCAAAACAAAGCATAATGAGAGCCAGTGGCCAGAGGCCACAGGCAAATTTCATTTATTTGAAATTTAAATATGTTTGTAACAATGGAGTGATTAAGTATGAAAATAGCCTGTCAGTGGAAGTGTGTTTCCTGATGGATATCAGCTCTGCTCCTAAAACATCCACACAGAAATTAGCTCGGTACAGTTACAGCGTTAATTACAGATGGAACTGGGTGAAATGTAAAGACCTGTTCCATGAGAACCAGAGGAGATGATCCCATTGTTCCCTCTGGCCTTGAAGGGGTGAACAAATCAATTAAGTTCTGTTGCCAGCTGGAAACAGTTCTGCTAGATTTTGAGAAACAAGAGGAAGATGGTTCTGATTAGAACCTGATTAGTGGATCCCAGGTGTTTCAGAGGCTCTGTGTAGCTGAATGGGTTTTGCTTTTCCAAGTGCTGTATTTTGTGGGTGCTGAATTGTCCTGAAAATGCAGAAATATCCAAGTGATGCTTTTCAGGAGCAGCCACAAGTTCGTGCTGGGGCAGAAAGGGAGACAGAGCAATTGTTATTCACCTTTTACCTCCTCTGGGCAGCTCTGAATAAATGATATTGTTACACTGACAGCCTTCAGACTCTGCCCATCCTCTTTTCCGTGAGCACTGCTCAAATCACGCTCTCATTTTTTAGACCATCTCTCTTTTTTTCCCCTGGATTACACTGGTTTATTTGTTTCCTGCTTCTCCTTATCTTTGGAAATGTGGCTCCACAAAGCTTCTCACAAGGTTTGACGTGTTCATCCCCATGTCCTTTCACCAGGAGCTTTTTAACCACTTCAGGTTTACAAACCCATTTTGCTATTTCACTTTACATGGCACCAAATTAATCTAAGCTTAGGTATAATTGGATAACTGGAGTTTAATCACTTTTTGCATGTGTTTGACATAACTCTAGTGAATGCCAAGCAAAATTCCTCACCTCACAATGACCTGGAGTCTAACCTAGATTCTCTGGAGTATTTCAGCTTTGTATTTTACACCTTGGCTGTGCTGAGTGTGAGAACTGAGAAAAAGGTCTGGCTGTTCTTTTCTTTATCTATTATTCAGTGACCTGCCTTAGCATGAAAGAAGGTGATAGCAAACTGTCTTTGTGGTAGTGATGCTCCATTTTCTCATTTAACTTCTAGAAATCTTTTAATAAACTTTTTTTCCCAGTTTCTTTTAGAAACTGGGCTTTTTTATTTAAGTCTTTCATGCACTTCTGGGAGGTAGATCTGCTGGCAAATGCAGCTAGTTTTTTGGTTTGGAGTTGGGTTTTTTACCTTTTTTTGCTATAATTCTTATGTATTTTTAAAATAGTTTTTCTATAATAAGTGCTGTAACTCTAAGTACAATTCTTTTTTCATATGGGTTGGAACAGTTGTAGTTTAATCATGTCAGGATCTTTCTTCCCCTTTATGGCTCTACCAAGTCTATGTTGTACAGCAACTTTTATCATGAAAAGCCTTTACCATACTGTGTTGTACAGTAGCACCTCACTGTGCACTACCAAGGGAACAAATTATTATTATTATTACTTTCTTGTCAAGGCAGATGTTGTTACATGCAGGTACTAACTGCAGCTGGGGATAAATGCAGATCTTGGGGGCAGATGTCTGTGAATGATTGGAAGCCTTCAGTAGCCTCAGCATTGCTGATCTGTCTTTAAAGCTGAAATTTTCCTTGAAACTGCTGAAAACTGCACATTTAGACCTTCACTGATGCTCTGAGCACGCTGCTCCACAGGGTGCTCCAATTCCTGCTCTGTAAGGACACCCAGGTTTTGCAGAAAGAGAGATGTAGTAGCTGGTTCTTCAAAGAAGCTGAACTAGGTTTGGAAAAAAACGAGAATTCTTTGGCATTCTTCCCTGTGTCCTGTTTAAAATAACCTAGGTACCATGGTTACAAGACGAGTCACTTCGCTGCTTCTCCCGGGAATCTCGTGTTGTGCAGCCCCATATGTTCTGGGATATGAATTCCTGCATTTGCTGGCTCCCACCAGGCCGTGGGTCACGGGCACTGCCGTGGCTGGAGCAGGTCCAGGGGGCACTGGGCACTGCCAGATCCTTCCAGGTTGTGGTTTGAATGTAATGTCTTCAAAATAAACACTGTGTGTTTTTTACCCAAATGTGGAAGATCAGCAGGGCCAAGGGATGAACAGAAAGGGGTGAATATTCTGCACCCAAGTTTAATTCCTGTTATCCTGGAGCCAGCATTAATTATCTAGAGGTTTATTTACAGTAGCAAATTAATGAGCCAGAGGGAGCAGATTGCAGCAATTTTTCCTGTCCCTGGGAATCCTTGCGTGGAGTTGTCCTGTTCTACCACAGTGCTTCAGACATCTCTTAACCTTACTTACCTTCCTATGGAAAGGTGGTGGGTGGCTGTGTTTAGGTCATTCATTTATGCTTGTTTAAAAAAAAATCACCACAAAACACAAATACACACACACACCACAAAACAAGAATAAAATTCCTTTGCCTGGCTCAGGGGTTCTGTAAAAGGAGATGAGGAATCTCTCTGTGCAACCCCAAACCTGACTGTTGTCTTTGAAGGGATGCTCCTTATCTAGGCCATTGTTCTAGTTTTCCTGTCTAATTTCTTTAATGGGTTTTTAGAGCCTCTTTTGACTTAACTCTGATTTTTCAGGTAGAAAACAGTACAAAATTTAGTAGGGAAACAGCTTTTAACCAGAACTAACCAGTCTTTTCACCGAAAGACGTGTTCCAAATTTATCTGTAAATTAAAAAACACCAAGCAAAACAAGGCAAACCCAAACAGACAAAAACCCCTACCCAAACTTGCTAGAAAAGGATTAAGGAGAAAGGGAACTTGGAAGATCCAGTATGGACTCATAGTGCAGTTAATTTTTTTTTTGTACTTAGGCTAATGATATTTATCTTCTAGAAAAAGTAGATTATGTCTGGGGGTGAATAACACATCCCTCAATTTAAGGGAAATACTTCAGCAGTGTTATGCATTCCCTCTTCACCACTGTGCCACAGAGCTCTGGATTCCCTGTAACTCTTTGGGTGGTTACAATTCCTTCCTTCTAAGCCAGTCCTGGTGCTTGTTTGTGTGTTCTCTGCCAAGAACACCAAATACCAAACCTTCTACGAGTTACTAAATTAGGCTGACTCATGATAACTGTAAACTTTGTGTGTTTTTATTCCATGGAGAGTAATAATTTGCTACAGTGCCACTTAAAGCAAGATCTGAAGGTGACCTGCACTTGTTCCAGAATTCCTCTAACGGGACAGAAGGGGCTCCCACCTTAAGTGTGGACAAGAGGTTTCTCTGCCATGTTTCTCACTTGAGTAATGTCAAAAAAGTTCATTATTCTCCCTGCTTTTCTGAGGTTTGTGTGGATTTGGATTATTTTTCATCATCAGCTGAAGCCTCACGTTGCCACCAGAGCTTTGATAGGGAGTCAGTGAGCCAGAAATTGAAGCACAAATGTGTGTGACAGCTCCTGGACACTGACTTGGGACTTTGTGGACATGTAAAGTCCTCGATTTCCCACAGGTGACCTCAGGTGTGAATATTCCCCAAATGGAATAATATGAATTCTCTCACGTGCTGTGATCATGCACCTTTATTTACGCCATGAGGAGCTTGTTGTTCTCCAGTAATCCTGGGAAGTTCCCCCAAGAAATAGAATGTCAACTGTAAAAATTCTAGGAAATCCTAATTTACTTTTTACTTTATGAAAAGGAAGATCACAGTCTTTGGTGAGAGGTTTCATTCAAGATCTCTGCCAAGACCTCTAAATATTCCCCATTGTCTAATGTGTGCTGGAAGACTCAGGTGGGCATTTTCAAACCATTGGTGTGTTTTCCACGTGGAATCCTGTGAATCTCTTGAAGAGGTTTTCATCACCATGTCCCTGTTTTCACAATTCTGGCTGCAGGCTGAACAGATTTTCACTAAATTAGGGCACAACACATTGTCTTCCTGACATGCAGGAATCCTGCAGTTCTGGCTTGTGGCTCTTCCTGGCAAGTGCCAGCCACACAACACCTTTTCCTTCTCCACTTAATTTAATTCTTCCATCCCCTGGGTGTTATGAAAAGCTGCAGCTCACAGGCTTTGCAAGTAATTGGAATGGCTGTAAATATTTAACATTATAGGTTTGAAATCAGCTGATTTCTAGTCTTTTGTTTAGGAGGGTTTGGGGTTTTTTTTATTTTTGAAAGTGAAGAAAAGATAAAATTATTCTCCCCTCCCTAAGGATTGAAATAGCTGGTTATATCTACAGTTTTGCAAAGTGCTCTGCGTCATGCTTTATATCAGTTCTTTTAAATACAAGAGGGCTGTACTATGTATTTTATCTGAATTATTCCTTAGAGAAAATATGAAAGGATTTTTTTCCGTTTCATTTCTTTTATTTTTCCTCACAGAATTAGCATAAGAAATAAAAAGATCTTAGAAATCCTTATCTGCTGGTAGATATGTATGTGAAACTGTAGTACAAATCTATTGAATTCAGTACATTGGTTATACTGAGTCTTGTTAAATGTATTTTTATTTTACAGACATACCAAGTCACCTCCTAAAATTGTGGTCTTCAATAATATCAAACTTTGAATACCAAATTGAACAGAACTAAATGCTGGGGAAGTAATTTGGGATTTTTTATTTGTTTTTTTTTCTTCTTTAAACAGTTTGGTTGTAAAGGTCTGTTCAATATTAGAACAAAGTCATAGACAAAAACCAGGTAATTTGAAATAAGAACTGGCCACATCATTCTTGCGCTTTGTGAATGTGGTTAAACCAAAAGCTTTTTCACTCAATTTGGTGTTTTTGTTTGGAAATGCATTAAATGCAGCTGTGTGTCTCACTGCCTTAGGTTGGTGGAACAAAAGCTGGAGTTGTGCGTTTTTTGGGAGAAACTGACTTTGCTAAAGGAGAATGGTGTGGAGTAGAGCTGGATGAACCCCTGGGAAAGAACGATGGAGCTGTTGCTGGCACGAGGTCAGTCTGTCCCCAGATTTACTTCATGAGATTTTTCTTTGTTTTCTCTTGGGTTTTAATATCTTCCATGAAATTTTCAATCAGGGGAGGGAGGGGGGCTCTAAACCTGCCTGCCTGCTGGTGGTGGGGAGGGTGATTGTACGATGGTTTGAATTTTGTGATGCCAACATTTCTCTGAAAGTCATCCCACATTCATGAGATGAGCTGATCTCCCCTACTCCCATGGGAGTTTTATTCATAGACTCGTAATGGAAAACACAGTTTCCTTCTTTCTGAATGCCTGTTTGATTTCTCAGCTTGGAATGAATGCTCAGTTAAGAAAATCTCTGGATATCCAACAGCTGTGCTTAAGGGAAATCTTGCAGCATCACAGGAGCTGGAAGCTCCTGCACCAACAGTTGCCTCTTAGTAGAGATGGAAGCAGTTTTTATCTGCTTCCTCCAATAAGTCACACTCACAAAGCATCAATTCACATCACAATTTAACTTTCTCATTTGGCATAAGGAACAGTCTTTTACCTCTTCTAAAGGAGGTTTTACGACGTTTGTTCCACCTCAATGTACGTGATCACAACTTACAATTTTAAGTGGCTTTTTTTGTTTTTAACCAAAGATTATGTTCTGTATCATCGAATATGCACAAATGTTCTGTATATAATAAAACATAGAACTACTTGATTTAATTAAAATCTGATTTTTATTGTTAACTCTTAGCCCTCACACTTCTTGGCAGCTCAGAGGAGTGTATTGAAGGGGAAAACTGCGTGTGTAAAACTGAATCTGAATGGAATTTTTTAAGAACTAGAGTTCTAGAGTTTACTCTGAATTTCTAAATTCTGATAGAATTGTGCTGTTTCAGGTCTCAAAGTCCTTTTTCCTTGGTGTTAAATAAAATTGCAATCCAATGTAGATGAGACCGTCACCAGCTACTCCCCTGTCCTTTAACGCTTTTAGACTCCTGATCTAGAACTATTTGTGAGCTCAGACTCTGCCCGTGAGAAGAAGTTAATTTTTGCTCTCCTGTGTCTGCTTTGCCTGTGGAAGGTATTTCCAGTGCCAGCCCAAGTACGGTTTGTTTGCCCCGGTGCACAAAGTGACCAAGATCGGCTTCCCCTCCACGACGCCGGCCAAGGCCAAGACCACGGTGCGGAAAGTGCTGCCGACTCCCACGGCCCTGAAGCGCAGCCCCAGCGCCTCCTCCCTGAGCTCCCTGAGCTCCGTGGCCTCCTCCGTAAGCAGCAAGCCCAGCCGTACAGGACTAGTAAGCTTCTTTTTCCGTCGCATGCTTCCCGTTCCCAACCCGGAAGGCGCGCGGCGCTCGCCCGCGGCCGGCTGGCGCACGCGGAGGGTAGAGCAGCTCGTGGGCAGAGCACGGCACGCGTTTCGTGGTGCTCCTCTTCACTCAAAGCATGCACGAAGGAAGGAAACCTTAGCTAGCCCTGGAGAGTAGCTGGATATTTGAGTCTTTAACTCAGGCTAACGGAGTGATAGCGATAAGAAAGGGGCTTAGGACACCAACACATTTCTCTGGCTGGAATCTCCATGTAACTGTTCATTTTCACTTCCTCTCTCATACAGGGTTTGTGTTTCAGGCTCACTGAAGCTTCCAGAGATCACACTTGTTTTATTAAGCAGGAAGCTTCAAATTGTTAAATGTTAAAATGTTCAAAATGTTAAAAATTTCCTTTTGCTGTTAAAGAGATGAGTCAGCTGAGAAATGCAGCAGGAGCAATTTCCGAGTCTCTGCTGACAAGAAGCCTCTTTCTTTTACATTTGGTTTTAATCCTGTGAATTCACAAAGGCTGAATGTTGCCAAGTGCAGTGGCTCAGGTGAATTCTAACACAGTACTAATTCCACCTAATACACTTACTATGGATTCTTTTAAAGTTGCTGTGTTACGTAAATGTCCTAATCTTGGGTTGCAGCAGTAAAACGGAAATCTGGGAAGGCCGAATTTTGAAAAGTCTCTTTTAAGGCAGTTGAAAGCATAGAAATAATTGGATTTTTCCATAGTCACCCTAGATTTTCTCCTTTTTTAAACCAAAGTCCATAGATAGATCTAATTAGGCAGAGGTGGCTCCCAGTGATGTGGAGCAGGTTCCCTGTCCCACTGTCCCACTGACCAGCAGGTGCTCAGAGGTGACTTGCCCTGGTCCTGCAAAACTGAAGCAGATTACAGAGGTCAGCAGTCGGGCAGGGCACCAGGGTCAATACCTGACCACAACAAGGATTTTTATTTGGCACAAACAGTGGGCCTTTATTACTTAATCCATTCTGGAAGTTGCACTTGCAGCTGCAGAGTGCCCTCTAGTTTGAGATCACAGCACTGACACACGGAGCCAAATCCTTTATTCCATGTGCTGTGATCCCCTAAGTTACCCCTTGTGAATGTCTAAAACATATTTGCTTATTTTGCTGTGCCCCAGGGATTTTGCATGATTTAGGCCATAAAATACAAAGCTGCTGTAATCCATTATTTCTGGAATTAAAATTCCAGCTTTCTTCCAACACTTTTTATCAGGCAAAGTGGACATTTGGTGGCCATCCAAGTTAAAAGGATTGTCCAAATAATTCTGAGACTTTTCCTTTAAAAGTTAAGCTGCTGAAGAACAAGATTTTGTGTAATCAGTTTTGACACAGCAGACTTTTCGTGCTTCAATTTCTAGGAAAACTAAAACTTCTGTGGGAATTGCTGGACTCTCACATAGCCTGCTCAGTTATTCAGGGCTGTTGATACTTTCTTTTTCCCATGTAGTAAAAGCAGCTGTCAGAGTAGGTGATCTAATTATTTAAGGGGGCTGTCTGATGCAATTGGTATTTATTTCCAAGTCTGAAGGAAGCTGATGGCTCTCTGAAGTATTTTGGATTTCTTTGGGAATTGGGAATGAAGTGTGATCTGAAGACCTAGAACAGCTAGAAAGCCATACACCCTGGAATGGGATTTTTCTGGCAACTGGGAAGGTCTGAAACAACCAATTAATCATCAGGGTGGAAGGTGGTTTATTCTATCACTTGATGCAGCACTTGCCGTGGCTTGCAGAGTGTGCAGGGTGGGATCAAGGCTGGGAGGAGCTGGGATAGGGATTGTGCAGCAGTCCTGGGAACTGAAGGGGAGGTGTGTTTGTGTTGACAGGAGAATAATCCCATGCTGGGGGTGTTGTCCAGTGTTGTCCAGTGCCAGCTTTCCAGGCTGTTTGTGGCAGCTATTCAGAGTTTTGATCTCTGGAAGGATCACACTCCTGGGTTTGGGTGATTAGACAGCTAAAGGTCCACGGAACAGAACAGCAAATCTTTGTTGAGTTTTTTTTTTTGTTTTTAAATAAGGCTTAACTGAGATGTCATTCTCATTTAATAATTAGGCAAATTTCTCAGCTGTTAAAGTCAGTTTGTATGAACAGCATTGGATTTTTTTTGTTGTTCAGTTTTTGCTGTTTTCAACTATCGCTCACTTTACTACACAATTTCAGTTCATTTACTTTCCTTTCTAGCTCAGAAACTCGTGAGGGTGTAGGAGGTAGGGCCATGCTGAATTTTCCCTGGTACTGGTTCCATTCAGTGGGGCAGAGATGATGCAGGGTCAAGGAAGACCTGGTTTAACTACAATTCTTCTGATTGATTAATTTTAATCTTTAATTCCTGAAGCTTAATATGTCAGATTTATTTTCCAAGAGTAATTTAATTCCAAGTGACAAACAAGTGACATACAAACATATATTTTAATCACATACCAATTATTGTTTTTCACAAGGTTTTAGCTGCAAGGCTGGCTTTAGGTCAAGGTAAATTCTTCTCATCCTGGCTGGTTTTTGCCATGGTAGAGGTGCCAGGTGCTGGCTGGAGATCCCAAAGCTTTTCATGGAATGCTTGGAAGTGTTGTGCTGTTGCTGGTGACTCAGGATGATGACCTGGTAACTAGAGGCACAATGGTTTTGGCTCGCTAGAAAGCTGTCTTTCTTTTTTTAATGCTAAAAGATGCTTGGGAACATCCTGAGCCAGCCTTTGTGTGAGTCTACACCTTCAACTGAGGCCTTTTATTTTCACTTCATCCCTCCCATCTCCTCCCCTGGCTGCTGATGGTTGCAGGGCTCTGACCCCACGTGTTGGCCACTGTTAAATTCTGGAAAATAAGGTCATTTAAATGTAAAAGCAGAAGGTACAGTAGGTCACAGAAAGCATTTGCTTTACTAACCCTGTGTTTGTGGAGTCTGGAGAGTCCCCTTGTTTTCTTTCACGTGGTGCAGAGTGGTTTTTAACGCATTTATTTTGTGAAGTTGACAGAAACATCTTCCCGGTATGCAAGGAAAATTTCGGGTACCACGGCCCTCCAGGAGGCCCTGAAGGAGAAGCAGCAGCACATTGAGCAGCTCCTGGCAGAAAGGGACCTGGAGAGGGCAGAAGTTGCAAAAGCAACGAGTCACGTAGGGGAGATAGAGCAGGAATTGGCTCTGGTTCGCGATGGGCACGACCGGGTAAGAGTCACTGTTCTTCTTTAATACAGCCTTGGCACAACTGACTTCACCTCCAAAATTGTGTTTTCTTATTGGAAATGGCGTGGAAATTTGAAATTTCCACGGAAAATTTGGAAATTTTCTTCTTGGAAATGGAGTAAGACGTGTGCTAAAAGTAAAACAACCCATACCTGTGAGATGTCCCTTGTGGGAGCTTTGGCTTGGTGTGATACCAAATCTACTAAATTTACCTCATTTTTGTTGAACTTCTGTACAGTCTTTTATCATGTACATATTTGATAACACTCCTGTCCCTTGGCCCATCACTTCACCAAATTGTGATTACTGAGGGATGTAACTTGGAAAAAATTCATGTATTGCCCAACTTAGTAGATTTTGGTTTTATTTCTCCTCCTGATTAGCACGTGCTGGAGATGGAGGCAAAAATGGACCAGCTCCGAGCTATGGTGGAGGCAGCTGACAGGGAAAAAGTGGAGCTCCTCAATCAGCTTGAGGAAGAGAAAAGGTAACCCAAAACTGTCCTCATTAATGTAATCCTGTTAAAAACAAACCTTGCATTAAAAGCAAATGCTGTGCTGACTTTCAAATATGAAAAAAAATTTGAATAATGCAGATAGAGGTAATTATTGTGTTAACATCATAGTGCAGTTTCTTAAAATTAATACTAAAAAAGCCAAAAAAGTGGATTTGCTTAAAGGCTGTAAAACTATTGTCTGTAAGTGAATTTCATGCAACTCATTCCTTGTATTATTGCTTTCTGCTATGGAGAGTCAGGGTAAGAAAGAAATAACTTTTTAACAAATTTGATTTGAAGTCAAATATTGACTTCTCACCTCTGTGTTCTAAGATTCCTCTGTGGGCAAATCAGTGTTCTTGTTGTGCTCCCCTTGTGCATCTTGCAGTTCGTCCTGACTCCAAAGATGTTTCTCAGTGCTGGAGTTTGGATGCAACATCTGGAAGGCCTGTGGATGCTTTGGATGTGTCCTAAATTTCTGACAGTTTCTTAGACGAATGGTAGAATAAATAGAATGGGAGATGAAAGTGTTCCTTTGGGTCACCTCTTTTCAGAACATGCAGAAGGGTGAAAGGAGCGGAGAATCAATGATGATTTAAAGGGTTTTAATACAAAACACAACAAAACACATTCTTTAGAGCTGCAGGAAGGCTGATGCCGTGCTTTGTCAGTGGTGGGATTTTAAGGACAGCAGTTTTCCCTCCTTCTGATGCTTCCTGTGAGAGATTTCTCCTTGATGTTTCTGCAGTTTGCTGTTACAATGGGATGGTTGTCACTGTCATTCTGATTTCCACTGAAAAGTGAGCTTGAAAGCATTTTCTTCCAAAGTTACCTGAATTTTAATGAGTTGTCCCCACAGGAAAGTTGAAGACCTTCAGTTCCGTGTGGAAGAAGAATCCATTACCAAAGGAGACCTAGAGGTAAAATATCTCCAGCTTTGTAAACTGGATATCCAGGAGGGCACAGAAATTCGGGATGAGAGCACTGTTCTCTGGAAGAGAAGGGCAGGAATCATTAAAAGATGCAATCCTGGTGCAAGTGGTTCCCAATCCTTGCAGTCCTTGAGTAAGCCAATTGTCCCAAAACTGCAGGATTGCACCCCAGACTCAATTACACTCTTTAGCAAAGGCTGTGCTGTGGAATGGCTGTAGTTATTTAGAGAAATTAAATTAATTCGTAGAAAATTCTCCCTTTTGATATTAAAAGTAACCACTAACCAAAAAAAATCGTTTTGAAGTTATGAAATTGCAAGTTAATATTTGTGCCTTTGAAAATGAATATTGAAGGCTTGTCCTTTTTGATCAATTTTTTGAGTAATTCCAGTTCTTCCCTTAGGGAAGATTGATTAATGAAGAGTGTTTTGTGCTGAGAGTTTGCACATAAAATCTAAATAGCAATTCATGTGTGCAACTTTCATCTTTCTACTATTTATGTGACTGTGATGTTGGGCTACAACACAATGTGTTATTACACAATCAGAACAGAAAACGTTTCGGGAAGGATTGCTCTCAGGAACTTGAACACTGCCAATTTTTATCCCAAAATTCTAATTAAATGGCAAGATGCTTTTAGTTGTTCTACTCTGTTGTCTAATCAGAAAAACGCTAGAACTTCTTGCACAGCATAAAGTACAAACTTACTTAAATTCTGTTGCTGTAAAACCTTTATGATTTAAATGCTAGCCTTATGAAAAATACTCATTTCATATAACATTTCTTTTATTTTAGTCTTCCATTCATTTTATGATACCTATCTAGACTCTCCATAGAATGCTCCTTTATTGTTTAGTCCATAAAATATTTCAGTATTTTATTTTCTGGTAAATCCGTCAACAGCTGTGGCAAACCATCCTAAAGACTCTGGTTTGTCAAGGTGCTTAACTTGGAGTTTAAACTGAATACAAGCTGATGAAATGTATCCTGTTTGTGTTGGAATGACAGTGCTGAGTCTGCAGGTGAAACATTTTTGTTTGTTTGTTTTTTGAATTTTACTGATAGCGAAAGAGGCAGATTTCGGAAGACCCAGAAAATGTAAGAGGGCACTTAAATGTGCAGAGACATCCCGTGTTAACAGATTGTGTGCAGAAAATGCTTATACTGATTCACTAACTGCATAATCTGTTATTGAAACATTGACTCTGGTATTTGTGTGCATGTTGCTTTCAGAGCAATTACAACATTTCTTGGAAAGAATGTGTGTAATGACTAAACGTGGTAATCCCCATTAACTGCAGACAGGGCCAGTGTGCCATTAGAATTCGTTAGGGTCGGAACCTTTGCAACTCATTCAAGAGTCTAGAACGTGACTGACCAGCATCCTGAAATAACCTTGATTTAAATGTAGGATTTAGCTGTTTTCTTCACAAAATCCTGCCTGCTATCAATAGATGAAATACTCACCTGACAGTTTTTCTGAGGAAAAAAATCTGCCTGTTCCCCACCTCCCCTTATTTGTTTCCTTTTTTTGTAAGGGGAGAGATGATTAAAACCCTCTGAACAATTGCTGTGCGAAGCTGTCTGATTTTACTGTATCTTCATGTAGCTTCTCTCTGAATTACGTAGGAAAAACGTGTTACTTGATAACAGAAATGGCCTTACAAGGAGCCCTCTTGCTTCCACAGCTCAGAATAGTGGAATTTTAAAGGTAAATTGATCCCAAGCTGCCTCCTCTCCTGCATCCCCAGCCAAGACAGGAAGTTCTCAAGACTAAAACTGATTTCCTGCTGTGCATCCTTAGGGGTTCCCTTTGCGGAGCTCCCTCAGGGATCTGGGATCCTCCATTCCCCCTCAGGCTGATGCTGTGTTAGAAGTAAATCTGCATGTGCCCTTCCTTCCTCCTGTTTTGTGCACCCCTTCTTTGATCCCATCTTTACTCCTGATTTCCCTGTTCTGATTTTCCATTAAAAATGGACCTCTTCACTCTCTCAGGGAGAGTTTCCAGGCTGACGCTCCCTGATCCCCGTGGTGTCCTGTGGTTGTTATCCCAGCACGAGGGGACTGGAGGGTGTCTTCCCCCATCCTAGAACTGGTTGTTGGGATTTATGGCCTCAGCACAATTTCAGAGTTTGGTGGAGAATGTCGCAGTGAGGTTTATTCTGAGGTGAAAGAGGAGCCAGAATACACAAGTGATGGAATGAGCTGATGTCCGGCCTCCAGACTTTGGGTGGAATTCCTTGAGGTTCAAGGAGTAAGAGTACCACTTCCACATCACTTCCCTAACTGTGAAGCTCTGGAGAAGGGGAAGTTGCTTCTTTGTTGATTTTTGTCTGGTTTTTTCTTTCCTGTTTTTCTTTTCCATCCAAGTTAAGATTTATAATCAAATTCTTTTCTTCTTTTTGGGGTACTCTGCCCTTCTCAGTTCACTGTCTCTGGGGTCCCTCGAAGAGAACCCTGATCTGTAAGAATTTCTCTCTACATCATCAGGAGAGAAATACGAGTAGTTCAAAATTTTGCAGTGATTTTCACCTCAGGGAAACTGGAACCTGTCCCTTGGAAATCAGATTTGATTAAAGGATGATCTCTCAAGCTCTAAATGGGGAAAAAAGTGTCAAACAAAGATCTCTGGAGTGTTATTTTTTAAAATCTTTTCTTTCCATTTCAGTAGTATTTTAACTTATTTCCCTTTGTAGTATATAAGAGATGGGATTTTAGAAAACCCCAGTGATCAGTGATGATCTGTCTGATCTTTGCAGTTTGTACAACACTGTAAAATTAATGATCAAAGCGTTTGGGTTTTATGTAGCAGAGAAAAACTTTAGGCCACATATTTTCCAAAGACATACAGGGAGAATGCTGCAGCCATGAGGTTTGGGATTTCTTGATTTTTAGTAGATCTCTTTGGTGAATTACAGCAAATAAGGTATGAATTTCCAGTTTTTAAAGCAGATTGTTTTTGAGACTTACTCAGTATTTGGCTGTGGATCAGAACTGATACTGACTTGTCACAAAGAGAAAACTGAATTATAGCCACTTAGTCAATATGGTTATTTCCCTTAGAATGCTTAATTCCATTTTCAAAGGCTGTGGGCAGCAAAAAAAGAGTAATCTGTGTTCTTGTGGAGCATTTTTCCCCCTTGTACCCTGAAGATCTTCCACTGACAAAGAAACAGACCTGCTACAGAATTCCAAAAAACAGACAAATCTAAGAAGCAACTTCTACGTGTTTGTGGACCAGGTAACTCCACAGTAACACAGCCAACTGTTCTGATCTGGAAAACTGTTTTAAAAATTAACTCCCTTGGATGTCTGGATGCTGTCAGGAAGGAAGATAACTTTCTGCTGCCAGAAGGAATTCTGTGTTTGGAGAAGCAAACAAGAGGCTCATCCCCATCTTTATATTTATCTTTCCTTCTTTTCTCTTCCCCATTTCTGAGGTGCAGGTCAGGTTTGAACTACCTGCTGGACTTTCCCTGCATCTCCCCAGCTTCAGGCTCTCTTGCAGGCCTTGGGGACTATCAGATATTCTGTGTTCTTGCTAAAAGTTCTACCTGTTTGTAAGCAAAAGGCAGGAGGTACCTGCTCACTTAGATTCATCTGTGTCTTGCTTCTCTTTAGGAACCTGTTAGAATTCCAAAGGTCTTATTTTTCCTTACTTCCACATATTGTTCAGTATATTCAGACTTCAGTAACTGCAGAGCAATCAGGCTGATTTCACTTTTTTATCTGTTTTTGGGGAATCTTACTTGTTGCTTGCTTCCTTCCTGAAAGAGGAGGAGAGGGAAAAAACAGAAGGGTTTTGGAGTTATTCTCAATAGCCATTCTATTTCTATTCAGATAATTCAAACCATAGTGACAAATGAACCTTCATGTTCTCAGGTCTTGGCCAAAAGCACTTTTGTGGCTGAGACTTGAGAGACAGCTACTATTAAAAAAAGAAAATTAAAGTGTTGATTTGTCACGTGACCTTCAGCGGTAAATTTTTATCCACTTGTTAATAAAGAAATTATTTATAAAATAAGCCAAATATATTCAAGGAAAAAATGGGATGACAAGGAAAAGGACTTACCATCCTGTTAGAACAGGTAGAGAGGTATATACACTTTTTTTTTTTTTAACATAACTATTCTAATTTGTGCTGAAAACTTCATGTACTGATAAATAACTTCTACTCAGCTGCATGAAACTTTTTCATATTTCTCCGTTTGCAGTTTTATTTCTTTCTTTTTTTTTTTTTTTTTTTACATACCTTATTTAATTTTTACATGCCAATCCATTCACTCCTTCAGCCCATCTTCCTCATCCACAGCATTTCCCTGTCCATTTCCCACCCCCTGCATCCTCTCTGCTCACCTGTAGAAGGCTCTGGCAGCACGGCCTGCATGTGGCTCCTCCTCTCGTGCTGGCATGTGATGGTGGCACCGTTGTGTTCTCTTCCTCTCCCTCTCCACTAACAGACGCAGACCAAACTGGAGCATGCCCGCATTAAGGAGCTTGAACAGAGCCTGCTCTTTGAAAAGACCAAAGCTGACAAACTCCAGAGGGAGTTAGAAGACACTAGGGTAATGGTTTTTTCCCTGTTTGAATAACGAGCCTGATCTGTGTGGTGGAAGATTTCTGCTGGCACAATGGTGACACGTGCTGGGACAGGTCCTTGCTCCTGCCTAGCCAGAGCTGGAACACTGTAACAATTAGCATTAATTGTGAGCTTCAGTGGGGGGTGTGTGTGTGCCTGCACCTGGGACTTGCTGAGGAACTCAGGTAAGATGTCTTCACACTGCCACAGTAATCCTTGGATCCAGGAGTAGCAAAATGGGACCGTGAGCTGGCACAAAGGAACATTGAGAAGTTCATTCTAAAATTAGCAAAGTTCATTAAAACCAAAAAAAGCTAAGATCGAATGTGCCAGTCCCTTTAACACAAACTTAGTATTTGGGGCTTGGTTTCTGAGGTCCTCAGGAGCTGCTGTACTACCTGGCTTTTCTAAATCATGGTTTGCAGTGATTCTTTAGCTCCTTTTTCCCACCAATGACATAATCTTTTAATGGATATCCCAGTAATTAGTAATACTGTTCCCTGTCAGAATATTACTGGCATACTTTGTCCCAAGTGAGAAGTCCAGCAGATGTCAATTTTTAAGGATAAAAATACATATTTGTAGATAGATAGATAGATAGATAGATATACACACATGTATTCATGCTCACACCTGGGAATTTCTTGAAGTTGAGGTGGGACGAATAAAAAGCCCAGGATGAATATAAAACCAACAATGTAGTGTGTAGTAAGTACTTTTAAAGAGCAATTGCTGGTAAGTAATATATTTTCCAGGAGGTCAAAACAGTCACCTCCTAATGAGAATTAATTCTGGGAGCTTTGCTGTAGCACAGACTGCTCCAACAGTCAGTGAAAAGCTCAGATGCTGTGAGGACACTTTTTCAGAGATAATATAGTGGATATAGAAGGAAATTCAGAGGATTTATAGGTTAAAAATGTGTTTGTCATTTTCTCTGACAGTCTTGTAGCTGGTGTGAGATTAATTTGGAAGGAATTGATGCCTCAGAATTATTTCAACAAATAAGGACCTCAAGCTTCTCCTTTCTTTTCAGTCTGCTTTAAAATGGTTCTGAAGAACATTTTGTTAAACATTCCTAATATGCATCAGCATCATTTATAAGCTTTAACAAAATGGTT
Organism: Atrichornis clamosus; assembly: GCA_013400975.1. Classification (NCBI taxonomy): domain Eukaryota; kingdom Metazoa; phylum Chordata; class Aves; order Passeriformes; family Menuridae; genus Atrichornis; species Atrichornis clamosus. Next base: position 27,533 of record WBMZ01013431.1, on the reverse strand, counting down.
CTGAAGAACATTTTGTTAAACATTCCTAATATGCATCAGCATCATTTATAAGCTTTTTAGCAAGTTATTTCTAGATAATATCAGAAAAAGGAATTTAAGTAAATTCTGTTTTTTGAGACAATATAATATGTTTGTCATACAGAATTGTGGACATTTTTCCCTCTTTAAAGCAATTTGCAACCCTCGGTGGAAGCTTTTCGGCGAGGCCTTGAGTGTCTTTGTATTAAATGTGTCTTTTGTAATTCTTCCTTCTTTTCTTAAAATGCTGTTGACCGTAGGTGGCCACGGTGTCGGAAAAGTCCCGTATCATGGAGCTGGAGAGGGATCTGGCACTGAGGGTGAAGGAGGTGGCTGAGCTCCGAGGGAGGTTGGATTCCAGCAAACACATCGACGACGTGGACACTTCTCTTTCCTTGCTGCAAGAAATCAGTTCTTTGCAAGAAAAAATGGCAGCAGCTGGCAAAGAACATGAGAATGAGGTGAATTCACTGAAAGAGAAGTTTGGCCTTAGCGAGGAAGCCTTGCAGAAGGAGATCAAATCCCTTTCAGCTTCAAATGAGAAAATGGCAAAAGAGAATGAATCCTTGAAAACCAAGCTTGACCACGCCAACAAGGAGAATTCCGATGTCATCGAGCTGTGGAAGTCCAAGCTGGAATCTGCAATTGCCTCCCATCAGCAAGCAATGGAAGAGCTGAAAGTTTCTTTCAGCAAAGGTGTTGGGGCTCAGACAGCAGAGTTCGCAGAGTTAAAGACTCAGATTGAGAAGATGAAATTAGACTATGAGAATGAAATGTCAAATTTAAAACTGAAGCAGGAGAACGAAAGATCTCATCATTTGAAAGAGATCGAGTCACTGAAAGCAAAACTCTTGGCAGTCACGGAGGAGAAAGAGCAAAGCCTGGAAAGCCTGAAGACCAAACTGGAAAGTGTGGAAGATCAGCATCTAGTAGAAATGGAAGACACTTTAAACAAATTGCAGGAAGCTGAGATAAAGGTAAAGGAGCTAGAGGTACTGCAAGCCAAGTACAATGAACAAACCAAAGTTATTGATAGTCTTACACCACAGATCAAAGCTGCTGAAGAAAAGCTTTTGGACCTTGCTGCACTTGAGAAAGCCAATTCTGAAGGTAAATTGGAAATCGAGAAACTTAGCAAGCAGCTTGAGGCAGCTGAGAAACAAATTCAGACTTTAGAGACTGAAAAGGTTGATGGAATTAGCCAGGTTTGTATCAACATCCATCCTTTTAGTTTTCTTTTGCTTTTCTTTTACATTTGTACTGTTTTGATCTGCTCTAGCAAATACATCACAGAAAAAACTGGTTTTACTGTGTGTCCTGGGACCATCTGAGGAGGTTTAGAGAAGCATTAATTGGGTGGTGTCTCAACAGGTTTCTGGTTCTCCATCTGCACCAATAAGCAAAAGGAAAAAATTCCTTCTGCTTTTCCTTGCTGCAGGTTTGGGCATGTCTGTGCTGAAATCCTCCCCTTATGGAAAAGTTCCTTTGTTGGCTTGTTTGGGAGCAGAATCCACACATCCTAAGGTTTTAACCTTTAGGGGTGCACAGAGTGACTGGGGGCTCAGTGGGGAAATGTTTCCTTCACTACCTTGCCCCTCACCTGACAAGGTGGTGGAAAAGGCTGTTCAAACCAAAAGAAAGGAAGAAGATCCTGGTGGAGCTTTTCTTTAAGCCCAGGCTCTGCAGGGGTGTTGTTGACACTGTTCCACTGCACTTTGGAACCACAGACTGCAACGTGATGCATCTGACCAGGATTTTCCTTGGGTTTGGATGAAACATCCCTTTAAAGCTGATGGTAGTTACGAGTAGTGGGAAAGTAGCTGGGAAGAGCTTTCCTGAACCCTTCACAGATGGTTCCAAGATACCAAATTTCTGCCTTTGACTCTTTTTGAGGTCACACTGGGTTTCTGCACTGCCCCTGGGTGTGGTACAGAGCCCTTGGAAAAATTCCCTCCTGGTGTGTGTGTATTGATCTGATCAGCCAATGGAAGCACAAATTAATCAGCTCAAAAATTTCAAACAATAAAGAACTAAAACTACTGATTCAGCTGACGCTGGAACTTCGTTTGAAATTCTGAATGTACTCAAAAATGCCTGCCATTAAATAATGTATTCACCATTAATTGCAAAAGAACTAAATTTTATTGATTTCAAATCTATTCCAAGATGCAATTAGTGCTGTGATGTATGTAGTCATCAGTGGAAATCAGCTTCATTCAGTTAACACATCGTGGTTTTTTCTTCATTTTTTTAATTTTTCATCTTAGAGTGATTTTAATATTATAGTTCTTTCTTTCAGAGTCACCTTTTAATTTTCCTAATTTTTCATTCATGTTTGTCATTTTATTTTACTCCATTTCATCACCTCTGTTAGGCCAGTAATCTGGCCAAAGAACTGCAGGGCAAAGAGCAAAAGCTTCTTGACCTTGAGAAAAACTTGAGTGCAGTAAATCAAGTTAAAGATTCCTTGGAAAAGGAACTTCAAGTTTTGGTGAGTAATACCCAAAAATTTTGACTTTACTCTTTGGATTTGGGTTATCATGGTGAGAGTGCAATTGAAATCTGTGGATCAGCTCTGAGCAAAGCCTTTCAAAGCTGTTTTTACTCATGGAAAGAAGGGAAGGGGTTCATGGCTGATGGGATCTGTCTCAGCATAAAAAGAGCATTTCACCTGAGTCCTGGGTTACCAGGTGTTTTGTCTAAAGAGAACTCATCTATTTATGGATTGCAGATAAAATTAAACCAAACCAAAAGCAGCAGTAGTTTAAATTTAGACTGCTCATTAAGGAACACATGGCCCTTTATTGTAGCTGTTGTACCAATTAACGCTTGCTACACACTCCTTACAAATGGTTTTTCAAGACCTTTCTCATCCAACTCAATTTCCAGATACGCTGTTGTTGGGTGGGGTTTTCCTGAGGAACTACACCAGTGTTACTAACTACAAGATGGGATTTTTGGTTTTACTGTCCCTGTCATAAAATCTTTCTGTGGCCAGTAATAAATATTCAAATTTGGTGGAAGAGCCTTTCTTATCTTCCTCAAAATCCTCCCTTTTCTTCACTGTCTGGCACCAATTCCTGCTGGTAAAGCTGGAAAGCACTGGTAGGAGATGGATCACAGGGTTGCAGGTGTCCCCTGTGCAGCCTGGGAGCAGCAGGGATAGAGACCCCAAAATCTTGGGGTCCTACCTGGACTGTGGCTGTGACAGCTGATGGAGGAGTTACTTTAAATGTTGAGAGATTTGCAGCCAAGGCAAGGGAAGATCTTGCTTAAATACATCTGTGCTAACCTGTAACTCAAAAACTTGAGATCTCTTTATGATAGGAGTGAAAACTTTTCTATTTTATACTTGAAAAATATCTAGTATAAATTCAGTGGTTGAATTGTACTATTATTGCCAACCCTTACCTTAAGTTTTTATCAATTTTTCAGAAAGAAAAGTGTACTAGTGCAGCTGATGAAGCAGAGAATGTTCAACAAGCTATGCAAGGTATGTGCTGCTAAAATAAACAGAGAACTAAAAAGCTGCAGGAATTAAATGCCAACAAAATTGGATTTTTTAAACACTTCCATACTTACACCTGGTGGTACAGCAGTTTCAGTGGCTGTGGAAAGGACAGGAATTCCTTGCAGCCTCTCTGAAGGGGAGCACACCTTGCAAGTAGGTGGAATTGTCTGCATCTAAGTGGTTGCTAACTTTGTTTTCCAAATTTTACTTGTCTAGAAACAGTGAAAAAACTGAACCAAAAAGAAGAGCAGTTTGCACTCATGTCTTCAGAACTGGAGCAGCTCAAGTCCAGTTTGACTGGTAAGGAAGGGATAAAATGGAACGTTACGAAAAATGCATCAGCTTTTTGCTGTGGTGTGGCTCCCATAGCCTGTAGGAGGCTTTGCTGGACCTCTGTCCTTGTACATCTGTGTGTAAAACCAGTGTAGAGGGAAGTCAGGCATCATTTGTGCCCTGCAGCAAACCTTTCCCAGTGCTGCTGGCACTGGAGAACTCTTCCCAAGGGCTGCCCTGGCCCCTGGCAGTGCCTGCCCTGGGCTGAGGCGTTTTTTCACTGTAGCTCCGTGCTGCCTTCATTGTTCCTTTTGTGCTGCTCTGCTGAGCAGCTGCTGAGTGGTTTCACCTGCCAGACCTGCAGGTCTCTTCCTCCCCTGCTTCCTTACCTTCTGAGACAGCAGAACTTGTCCCCACTTCTCGTGGCCTGAAGTGAAGCACTTCTGAAACAAAGATTTCAGGACTAGCTGCTCTTTACTATTTTTGAAGAGTCCTTAACCTTTTGCTGCAGTTACCAATTCATCATTTCTCACTTTAAAGGGGTGATTGGAGAGGTCTGTGGCATCAATATTGCTGGTTTAGTTCTTTACAATCCTCTAGCTGTTCTGTGCATACCCTTCCTCTTAAATTTACAGCCTAACAAGCTTTGTTTTGCTCAGGGATGGAGAGGAAACTGAGGGAGAGAGAAGAGAGGGAGCAGCAACTGATGGAAGCAAAAGCCAAACTGGAAAATGACATTGCAGAGATCATGAAGTCATCAGGAGACAGCTCTGCCCAGCTCACGAAAATGAATGATGAGCTGAGGCTCAAAGAAAGGTATTTCATCCCTGTCAGGGCATTGTCACATTAAATCTCCCCTCCCACACTCCCAGCTTCTCATTTGATTTTTCTGTAAATATCTGAACAAGATGCTCCCGAGTGTCACATTGACATGACAAGTGAACTTATTCCAGCAAACTAAATTAATCAAAACAGTCTCCTGGGAGTGATTTGAAGAACGTCCAACATTGATAATTCTAAAATTCTTATGTAATGTGCTTCTCATTGCCCAGAGTAAATGACCTTTTGAATCATCCAGACTGTTTCGTGATTGTGCTTCATGATTATTTGATTACCTGATAAGCTCAGTTTGTTTGGATATACAAAAGACTTGAGTCACATTTTTGTGAGAGAAAACGTGGTGTTTTTTCCAAATAAAACCTGTATGTACAATAGTTGTTCTTTACCTTTGCAAAACCCCAGACAGGGGCAACTGGCAGCTGAGTTGCTCTGCACATGAGCAAGGAACTTGGTCTCCCCTGTGCATATTGAACTTAGCAGAACATTCTCTGTATGTTAAACAATTAAATCCCTTTCTAAAAGCTTGGCCAGAGTATAAAACTTTAGCAAAATCTCGACTCTTTTATCGCTGTGCTTGTGGTGGTGTCAGCAAAAAGTGATGTTCTCTCATTTGGCCTTTCTAGGCAGTTGGAGCAAATACAACTGGAGCTCACAAAAGCAAATGAAAAGGCTGCTCAGCTTGAGAAAAACGTGGAGCAGACAACACAGAAAGCTGAGCAGAGTCAGCAGGAAACTCTCAAGATTCATCAAGCAGAACTGAAAAATCTGCAGGATCAATTAACAGACATGGTAAGAAGGGCTTTAAAAGCACTAAAACTGCAGAATATTGTCCCACTGCTGCTTGAACTGTGCTACACTGTTTTATCTTCCACCAGAAAAAGCAGATTGAGACCAGCCAAAATCAGTACAAAGACCTGCAGGCCAAGTATGACAAAGAAACCTCTGAGCTGGTGGCTAAGCACGATGCAGATATCCAGGGGTTTAAGCAGAACCTGCAGGATGCAGAGGAGGCACTGAAAACTGCCCAGAGGAAAAACAGCGAGCTGGAGGCCCAGGCTGAGGAGCTGCAGAAACAAGCAGAGCAGGCCAGAGTAGGTGGCTTTTGTCACTCTGCAAGTAACTTAAAACTTTAAATTCTCTGTCTCAATGATTTGCTGTTTTCTCTCTGCTTTAGCCTTTCACAGATTTTTTTTTTTTCAAGATTTTTGCAGGGTTTCTCTTCTGAAGTTTTGCAGGGTATGTGGATAAGGGTTAAGGAGGAGAAGCCCACAGGACAAACTGGTTGTTATTTCTTCTCTCAGTTACACAAGAGCTGATGAAATGCAGTTCCTTGATACCAGTTAACGTTTTATGTCCATAGATATCTGGCTCAGCACAATCAGTTGCAGCCAGGTGTCATTCCCTGTTTTTTTATATGCTTGAATTTTAAAATACATTGTGAACTATTTCATTTAGAAGTGCTGTACACCTTTTGTTTTGTGGTGTGATCCCACACAATCTGCAGCTACTTGGTGACTTCAGCAATTTTTATTTTTCCTCCTGTTTCTTTGATGTTACTGCTTGCTTTCATCCCTCATCAATTATTTGCTATAATCTTTGTTCCATGATTTAGCAAATTATTTCGTGTATAAATTGACACACAATACTGACACCACTGATGTGATGTTTTGAATTAAAGGGGTTATGACAATGTATTTTTGAGAGAATCATGAGAAAAATTACCAGTGGAAGGTGAAACTGAGAATTGGAAGTCAGCATCCAATGGAACTCCTTGCATTTTAATTCACTTAGAGTCTCATGAAGTCATTCTGTGTCTCTTCTTTTAAATAATTAAATTCAGTCAATTTATTGAGAGTAGTTTTATAAACAACATGAAATTTTGGATGGAGGAACCTTTAAACCGTGATTTTTAAAAATCTTACTTGACCACTAAAAGCTTTTCTTGTGGATGTTGGGTGTTCTGTAATGTAACAGGGGTGGGTGTCTGTGAGCAGCTGAGTTCACACAGGGACTGTGTGTCAGTGTATACACTCGTAAAACTTAAATTGCAATTGCTCTATTTGCCCTTAAAGCACATTTCTCATTTGTCTGCTTGACTTCATTTTTGTTTTCCCTTCTCCCCGACTTTATTTCTTTAGTCTTTAAGCTCTGTGTTAGCCTCAGCCAGAAAAGAAATTGAACAAATGTCAGACAAGATGAGGGCTCTGATATCAGAAAAAGAGACTTTGGCACAGGAGGGGAATACTTTGAAATTAGAGAGAGGTACCTTGTTATCAAAACTTAAAGAACTGGAGTCAAAGATTTCGTTAATGCAACAACACCAAGAAGAACTGAAGTTAGAAAATAAAAGAATTCTGAAGCAGAAGGAAGAAGCTGAGGCCAAAAGCCAGGAGGAGAGCACGGAAAAGGGAGCCTTGGTTTCTGAGAAAAGCAAATTACTCTGTGGACTCGAGGCAGCACAGGCAGAGCTGCTGAAGGCAGCTCGGGAAAATGAAGCTCTCCGGTCCTCGGAGTCAGTCCTGCTCCAAGAGCTGGAGGAACTCAGGGCCAGCAAAGATGCCATGGATGTGGCATGTCAGAAACATACCAAGGAATGGGAGGAGCTGGAGAACTGTCAGAGGGGACTTCTGGAAGAGAAGGATGCAGTTCTTAAAGATGAGGTTATCCAGAAGCTGGGAAGTTCTTGTGAGGCCCTGGCCAGAGACCAAAGGGAGCTCCAGCAACAAGTGTCAGCTCTGGCTGCAGAGAGAGATTCAGCCCTGAGGGAGCTCGTGGCTCTCCAAAACACACAGGGAGCCCTGGAAAAGGAGCTGAGCAGGGTCTTGCAGATGAGCCAGAGGCTGCAGGAAGAGAAGGAGCTGCTCCTCAAAGGCAGAGAAGAGATGTGTGTGAGTTTAGACAACACAGTCAGTGAACTCCGGGTGTTAGAAGTGAGAGAGGAAGAGATGCAAACAAAACTTGCAAAAGTGTTGGAAGACAACGTGGAGTTGGAGAATTCCTTTGGGCATCTCAGGCATCTTCTTGAGGAAATTAAAGCCTCAAGAAAGTTACTCAGTTTGGAATGTAATCAGTTACTTCAGGAGAGAGAGGCTCTTTCTTCATCAGAACGAAAGCTTTTGGCTGAGAGGGAGGAACTTCTAAATGAAAATAAGGCAATTACTGAGAGGCTTTTGAAGGCCTCAGCAGATGCTGAGCTTTGTGAGAGTGTCTGCACTGAGAAAATAAACAAACTGACCTTAGAAAAGGAATCTGTTGTTGAGAGGTTATTGCAGTTTGAAAAGCACAATGAAGCTCTTCTCCAAGAGAAGAAGGAATTGGAGATAAAATACTCAGAACTTCTTGATGAAAAGAAGTCTTTTGCAAAGGCAATTTCTGATCTGAAGAGAGAATATGAGCTGGACATCTCATCCAGTAAAGCTCTGGCCCAATCGCTGCAAGATTCCGTTGAAGCCCTGAAGGGAGGGCTAAGCAGGAAGGCGGTAGAAAATCAAGAGTTAATGGCCTGTAAATGTGACCTTTCCAATCTCCTGAAGGAGGCCCAGGGTGCCAAAAGAGCATTAGAAGGTGAACTGGCTGCTGCATCACACACCAAGCAGGTCCTGTCATCTTCCTTGGAGGCCTGCTCCTCTGACAGGGAAAAGCTGGCCAGGGAGAGGGATGAGCTGCAGGAGAAGTGTCAGAAATTAAATGGAGAGGTTGCTGTTGTGAAAGAAAACTTAACCATAGAAAGCGGGGCTCGAAAACTGGACAAGGAATTGTTTCTGTTGGAATGTAAAGAACTTCAAAGCAACATCAGCTGCTTAGAGAGGGAAGTAGAAGAGCTGAGGGAGAAAAATAAAGAATTTCTGACTGAGAAAGAACTTTTAATTCAGGAGAAAGAAAAATCTGAAATGAAACTGTTGGAAATAATGAAAGAGAAGGAAACCCTCTGTGCAGAGAAGGAGCAGCTCACTTCCAGCATGGAGCAGCTGAAGGGTGACTTTGCTTCCTTGTCCCAGTCAGCAGCAGAATTCGAGAGCCTGCACGGCTGTGTCTTCAAGAAGATGGATGAGCTTCAACACAATATGGATATAATGGAAGAGGAGAGAATTAGTCTGCTTCAGGATATGGAGAGCCTGAGGGCTGAGCAGAAGAGTCTGGTCATTACTAGTGAAAAATTAGTGAATGAGAAGGAAAAATTCCCCAAGGATTATTACAGACTGTGTGAGGAAGTTAAACTTTTAGAGCAAACTAATAGTGACCTCTCAGGCAAATTGCTGGAGTCTCAGGGCAAAAATCAGATGCTGCAGGAGGAGATGAACAATCTGGCTTTGAAAATAAAAGAAATTGAGACTCTCCAGGCCCAAACAGTAGCGCAAAAACAGGAGGTATTGAAATTCATAGTTACAAGTCAAGTCTGGGGCTGATTCTACTAATCCTGAGCACTAACCCCTGGTTTCCTGTCTGCACTTCATTGCACACTCAGCACTGCATCTACTGTAAACACACTGCAATTAGGGGCTCTCTCAATGTGGCACGTTGGGTTTGATGCAGTTGGCAACTGTGAGTCTGAAAGACATTTTATTTTTTTCTTTTTAAACATTTTTAACTACAAAAGCCTCTGTTGTCACTGAATGTTGCAAGAGAACAACATAAACTGTGAATAAAAGGAAGCTGTGTTCCCTGAATTTGGTAGGAGACATTGAGCAGCTCCTGCTGGTGAAGGACTCTGCAGCCTAAAATCTAAAGTAGTAATAGATAAGGTTTTAGATTGGATCTTTGTGCAATTTTATGTTCAATTACAACAAACTACAAATCTGAGTTACTCCAAAAAATATAAAAGAATGTGCTGCTCCTGTAAATGTAATTGGATAAAAGCAGTGTAAGAGGCTGAGAAAGACACTGACAATTCTGGTGTTCTTTTTATTCACAGAAGTGTTTTGTATTCACCACCAACAAATTCTGTATAAAGTATTTTGAATTTCAGTGTGGCTTGAAGCCCAGAAAATCACTTCGAATGCAAATTGAAATCAAGATATCCTGTTGATTATACTTACCTAAGTATTTTAATATCCTTGTGAAATATTTCCTGTGTGAGGCCACGATGAACAGCACTGAAATAACCAAATAATTGGCTCTATCTCCTATTCCATTGTGTTCCAAATTTTTGAGGTTTTGTAATTCCATATTTTTTTAAAATAGACCAGACTGTTGGAAGTGAATATCTGTTGAATTACTACTGTCTAAAGAGGTTAGGGGTCCAAGAGCAATCCCAGTGGTGGCAATGAGAAAGCCAGGAATTAAAATAGAGGGAATGGGCTTCCTCCGTGGTGGCACGAGCATGGGGTTATGATCTGTTTGTGCATGGAACTGAATCTTCTTTTGTCCACTTCATTTTATACTTTATGCAGCTGCCACATGCAAATAAATTCCCAGCTAAAGTCCTTATTTACCTGGGAAGCAGCTGCCAAACCGTGGAGCTGTGCATAAAGTATTGTGGTTCATCTTTTGCTGTCAGAGGTCCCTCAGGTGATAACTGGGTTTTTTCCCACTTTCCTTTATATGCAGGCTGACAAAGTGGCAGAAGATGTTTTCCAGACGGTGGAGAAGGTGACCAAGGAGAAGGATGCCATTCACAAAGAAAAGATTGAAACTTTGGCCTCTTTGGAGAACTCGAGACAGACAAACGAGAAGCTGCAGAATGAAGTAATCACTTTTAAATGCTTTTCTGTGACAAGTTTTACTTGGTTTGTAAGAGCAGCTGTTGAATCATAGAGAATTGGATTAGGCAGGAGAGGATTCAGTCATTTTCCCACTATGAAAAATTCCTGGATGAGTGCAGAGTGATGGAAACCCACATGATTTTGTGGTTGTGGGTATTTTGTATTTTGCACGTGACGTCAGTCCAAGGTGCAGCAGTTCCTGTTGGGATCTGTTTCCAGTCTGTGTCTTCCCACCACTCTGTGCTGCTCCAGGGCCTGAGGAAGGGGAGGATGCCCTCATCCTTTGATTTCCTGCAGCTCCCATAACACTGGGAGTGAACAGCTGGGCTGCCCTAAGTGCTGGAACGGGAGCGATTTCCAGCGGGATCTGACGGCTCGAGAATTAGAAGTGGTGACGTTCACATGGGAGGGGTTCACTTTCTGGATTAAAAAAAAAATCCACAGGGTGCTGTAATGCCATGAGAATGGCTGAAGATTATCTGTTATGTAATATAATGTGGGGCTGGATGCAAACAAATCAGGTTCCCCAGCTCGTGGTGCTCCCGTGGGGGACACGAGCTCAGGAAATTCATGTCTAACAGTTGGTCCCATGCAACAAGATCTCTGCAAGGAATTCATTTCCTGGGGTTGCAGGCACAGCATTCAGCCTACTCTCAGAAAATAAGGTATGGAAAAGCAGAATTTATCAGTTATCTCAGAGGAATAAAGATCAAGGGAACAGCTAATGTTAGCGACAAGCTTTGCATTTAAAAACCAAATCATGTTCTGAGTGGTGCAGCAGTTAATGGAGGTGAGGTGCTTTGGGCTTTGCCTTCGGGATCAGGGGGCTGACCCCAGATTCCTGGAAACTGCTCTCCAGTGGACTTGGAATTCTTTGTGCTGCTCTATTTGAATGCAGAAAGTCTCAGAGCATTTGCTGTTGGACAAACACACCCAGACAGGCTGGGTTAATGTAAGGGCTAAAGATGGGAAATGGAAGAGCTCAAGCCCCCATTTTGCTGAGAATCATTTCTGAGGGCTACACCCGAGAACTCTGTCCTTTCCTTGGTGTAATGAGGGGTTTTTTCCTTTTCAAGTTGGACATGCTTAAACAAAACAACCTGAAAAACGAAGAGGAACTTAATAAATCAAAAGAGCTTCTAAATCTGGAGAACAAGAAAGTGGAAGAACTTAAAAAAGAATTGTAAGTATTTCGATGTTGAATCTGTTCCTTTTTGTGGGTACATTTACCTTTGATTTTTTATTATTACCTTTTAGCACCTCTCTTATAAAGCAGATATTAGGTCAAGATTAAATATTAGTTTGGCATGTGCAAAACTCGACATCAGAATGTTGCTACTAAATTGCTGAAGGGAATTGAAGCAAATCCATGGAGCATTGTTAGAAATAATATTCAATTCCTGAGGGAACGAGATGATACTAAAATCTCTATTATAAGATAATTCTTTTGATTTAATTACAAGTACACTTGGAGTGTTAAGTGGTTTTGTTTATAGAATATTTGATTCTGCTTTTATTTTCCATTGATAACTTTATGAAGTTCATTCCTGTTGCCCCATTGTGCATTTATTTCCCAACTGGTACAAAACAAATCCTATTTATGGTTTGTAAAACTTGAGTTAATTGTTCATTATTTGAGCTGCTTCATTGGAAAAACAACATTTTACATACTACAGACTCAGGATGTGCCACGTTGGACAAAAACAAATTAACTGCAAGCATTTGATATAAAGTAATTTTCCCTGTGGAATCTAATAGTAGCAAAGCTTTTGCTGTGCCACAGGGAATAAAAATCCCAGTTATTGCTGCCCTGCAGTGGCTGCACATCCCCAGCTCTCAGAGGTGTCATGCATTAAATCACAAACCTCTTTCCACCTGTGCTCCAAGAGGAATTTCTTGGCTCATGGAGTGAGAGCTGGAATTTTGCTGACAGCTTAAGATCAGCTTTGACTAATTATTATTATTGTAGTTCCATAAGTCATTTTGTGACAGCTCTGAGCCACTGATGGCTCCGAGGTGACACCAGGGCACAGAATTCAGTGTCTGCCTGTGACTGACAGTTTGTGCTGGTGGCTTTGGAAAGCCTTGCACAGACCCCCTTGAGAAAGGCAGGATTCCTTTCCGTGAGCAATTCCTGCCTCAGTGCTCGTGGGAAATGCCACAGTAAATGACTGCTGGTGGCTCTAGTGCTGCAACAGCAAGGGATGAGCAGACTCTGATATTCTGGAAAGGCAGCAGATACTGGGCTGTAATTTGCCAGGCAGGGGTTATTTATGGAAGATGCTGCCTTGAAAACCTCCAGCACCACAAGGTGTTCTCAGGTCCCTGATCAGGGGTTAATTCTGTTATTTCTTAGACTCTTGCTGATTGTGCTCTCTGATCATCAGAGCTGAGAGCCTGGGGAGAGAGGGAAGCTCGTCTAGTGTTGAATTGATCTTTGTTCTCACACTGACTTCTTGTGTTGCCTTGTTTTAATTAGTAAGAGTTAGCTTGCAAGCAGAGATTTCTGATCAGCAGGACGTGGGTAGAGAGCACAGCTCCGGGGTGAGCTGATGGGGCCTTGGTGAGGAGAGCAGCGGGAGCCATGGGAATGTGCTGCCTCTGGAGCTGCCTTTGGAAGCAGGGGATGTGACAGGGACAGGGTGTCCTTTGGAAAAGAGCCCTCCCTGCAGGGCTGGGGTGAGGGAAAGCTGCAGTACCTGTGGGTGCTGCCTGCTCAGCCAGGGCTCCCTGCTCCCAGGGCCATCCCTTAAAATCCCTTGGCACAAAGACGGGAGCATTTCAGGCACTCTGACCCCAGTATTTGGTGTGGGGTTTTTATAACGCCCTGAACAATCTGTGCCTTAGGCCAAAAGCAGAAAGAGGAGAAGGGCTTAGTGCTGCACCTCAGCAAGGAAACTTGGGTGAAAATAGGGGTGTTTCTGCCCCAGCAGCTGGAGGGGAGTCACTGTCACAGGTGTGAGCAGCCAGTTTAGTCCAGTCCAGGGGAATCAGGCTGGGAATTGGCCAAGGTGAGGCCAGGTAGAAGAAAAGGTTGAAAAATCTGAGTCCTGTGAGATGCTGAACTCAAAGTAAATCAGGCTTTTGTCTAAATGTGCCCAATAAGAGACAACAGATCCTTGTATTTTTAACTGCTTGAAAAAGTTTGACTTAAGGGTTCTTCTACTTCCCACAGCTATAAAAGTATTTTTAATATTCCAGTCAGGGTTTAAACTCTGTAGTATTGGCACACAGGAGTACTGAGACTCCTTTTTTTAAAAACAAAAGAGTCATAAAAATTACTGTTCAGTGACATTAAGGGTATCTTTTGTGGTTTTTTGAAAGATGTCAAATCTTCTTTAAAACTTTGTGTTAGTCACTCATGTTACAGCCAGCATGCAAAATACTTTCAAATTTTTGTTGAAAATAAATTTAAGGCAACTACACTCATTAGAAGCAACACAGGCTGATGAAAGCTGCAATGCCACTTTTTTTTTTCTTCAGCTTTAGTTTTGTCTCATTTGCATTTTTGTGTCTGTTAAAATAATGGAATAGATGAGATTTTGCTCCCTATGATCCTGCACTTTCTTGCATATTTGGATGTCAGACCTTGCAGGGAGTAGTTAAATAAGTGGAGCTGTACGCTGGGTTTTTTCCTGTTGCCTTTTTTCCCTAGTTTTCTTTTTATGCTTTTAAGCAACTCTCCCGTTTCACCCCTGGCTGCAAAGTTCCCTTCCGTGAAAAGCCCAGCCTGCAAACGCTCCCAAATCCCAGCCGTGCTGCCCGCGGGAGCTGCCGAGCACCTGAACCGCGGACAGGAGGAGGTTCCGAGCGGCCGCAGGGTTAACCCAGTCCCGGTGCCCGTGGATCGTCACCGCTATTCCCCATCCCTCCACGTGACCCTGATGTATTTTTCCAAGCTGTGAAGCCGCCTCTCTCCCCCGGCTTTCCCTCGCCTCTCCCGTTCCTATGGTAACGATGCTCTCTGTGTGCTCGCAGCGAAGCGCTCAAGCTGGCAGCGGCTCACAAGTCCCAGCAGCTCGAGGCTCTGCAGGAGGAGAACGTGAAACTGGCCGAGGAGCTGGGCAGGAGCAGGGACGAGCTCTCGGGCCACCACAAGGTAGAGCGGCCGCCGCGGGCGGGTGGAGGCTCCGCCGGAGCTCTCGGCGCTGCCGCGGGGACCTCGTGCTGGAAAGGATCCGTGGTGCCGGGAATGTTTTACAGTCAGTTCGGAAGCCACCTGCACTGGGAGGTTGGAAGTGCAGGCTGACAGAAGGTTACGTAACCCGGGAAGGATACTCGGGAGGGTTGGGAACGAGCATAAATTAAACGTGCTGTAGCCGAGTGTATTAACAGAGAGTTGCTATTTCTGTCGGGAGTAATTTTGTTACACAACTGTGGGAATGGCCATGCACCAGCACTAAGGGAATGGAGCTATTTAGTGCTCCTTATTCCTGCTGTCCCTGCTGAAGACAAAGTGTATTTAGGATGTATTTCAGAATACTGTGTAAAACTACTTGCTCTCTACAAAGTGCTGTGCATGTGTCTGCTCAAACTCCACACTGTGCTGCAGCCAGGCAGTGGGTCCTGGGGAGTGGAACCCCTGTAAGGTGCTTTTCTGGTGGTACTTTATCCAGAGAAAAAGGCTCTTAAATTTATTTTTTTTTATTTTTTGCTATTGTATTTGAACATGTTGTTGGCACCCTAAAATATGGGCAAATTACCCAGCTTGTATCACTGGTGCTTGCCAAAAGACTAAAGAGATTTACAGCCACTAATGTTCAGTTCTTGTGGAGCAGTTCCAGTGACAGGCACACTGTCAAGGAATCTTTGGAAGATTCTGCCCAAAAGCAGGAATGTAGGAGACAGGGGTTTGTGTCCTGTCCTTCTGAGAGAGGACCTGTGCAGAGCGGGGGATCCCGTTCCCCATGAACAGGGCACAGACTCTTCCAACAGTCTTAATATTTTTCAAGCCAAGAGGCTGATTTTTCCCCAAAGGTCCTGTTTGGAAATACTGAGGATCGTGACTACAGCTCTGGCCAGTTTGTAAATCCTTGTAGCTGTCAGGAGTAATGCTCAGGCTCCTTCATCCTCAAGAGCCTTTGGAGGTGACGAGCAGAGTCCCAGACGTGTGGGCTCAGCACTGACTCATTCCCCATCTGAGGAGCAGAGTGGGGAGAGCACGTCCCAAACAGCCTGTGGGAGCTGCTCCCCACTCCCACAGGGTTTCCTAAATTATTTCAGAATCTTTGAGGCAACCTGTTATTTTCAGGGAGAGTTGTAACTTGAAAAGGATTCAGCAGCACTGGTCAGATCTTTGTGCTTTTTCACACGTGGAAAGGCCCCGAGGGAAGGGACCCCTTGGCCACAGTCACTGCAGCTCAGTCTGTGGCCTCCCTGGTTTCCAGCTGACCTCGGGAAGGAATCCTGCTGTGTGCATCCTGCTGGCTATGGATCTGTCAGCAGGGATCCTCCCCTCACTGCCAGGACAGACAGCTGTAATGTGGGAAGCACAGGGATTAATCCATCACCTCATAAACTGGAATAGTGTCAGCTCAGTTGCACCACAGCCTGTTCTGCCCATGAGTAGATGGCTCCAAGAGCAAGGATCTGGAAGATTTGCTGGAGCTGGGAGAAACAGTCTGTTTGCCTTCTTCAGCCCTTTGTGTTGCACTGTGTCCTCATCTGAGAGGAAGATGTAATCTGAATCCTGGGAATGTGGGAATGCTGCCTGTTGCATTTCCTAAATGTAATATTTGGGCTGTGGTGTCTTCAGGTCTGGCGGACAGCACGGCCTCCCAAAAGCCTGGGAGAGACCTTTGGTATCCCAGGGATCCCAACACCTCCACTCTCCTGTCACGCCATGCTCAGGCTCCAGTGGCTGCCGGCTTTGGGCTCCCTGGGTTCAGGCTGTCTCTGGAAAGCAGGAAGAATGTCACCAGGAAGAATCCTGCACTAGATTTTGGGGAACGAGTGTCCGTGGTGGCAGTGAAGGGTTTCCCACAGCAGGATTGCCCAGGAGCTGCATGTGGTGCTCCCAGAAATTTGGGCAGTGGGGAGGAAAGCAGAATGTGGCAGAGCTCAGGCTGCAGAGGGTCTGTGCAGATGCCTTAAAATGCATCAGGAAGGGGGCACACACAGGATTGGGAATTTTGAGCTGTCGCTATGGTAACCACATAAATTCTAACAAGTGTGTTGTCAATTGGGTGAGGGAATCTGTGGCTGCCTGTGACACTTTGCAAAATTCATGAATCCTGTTTCATGAATGATTTATCCGGACGTCTAAAGGTTAAAGTGTCTCACACCAAAGATGCTGAGGGAGCTTTTCTGTATTGATCCATAAATAATTAGCTGATTGTAATTAGTCAGAGATTCACATTCAGATAGATACTGAGCTCGGGGAACTTTCCTGGCTTCAGATTATTTGTTGTGGTATTTTGGGAACCTCAGACCTGCCCGAGCATTTCAGGTTCATTGGGGAAATCGTAGAAATATCCATCAGCTGATTTTATTAACAGTGTGCAAGGTCTGCTCTGAGGGTGCCAAGTGTGACTGTAGAGAAATGCCAGTGCTGGAAGAGGACAAGGAACCAAAAAACCATCTGGGAAGGGTGATGCACAGGAGATGTATCCCATCACCCTGGATATCTGCAGGAGGAGACGGGCCTGGAAATCAGGTGTCAGAAGGGGTGTATGAAGAAGCGGCCGAAGCATCGCAGCTCCCTGGGTTTTACATTTCCCAGACTTTTCATATTTTTCCCTTTCTTGTCACCAGTCTGTACAGATGTCAGGAGTTCATATAGGCAGCCTCTGGGCGGGAAATAAGACACAAACTCTTGGAAACAGGGAATGCTCTGGTGCTGCATTGAAACTGGGTTTTGGCTGGGTTTGACCTGCAGGAAAAACTTGGCCATACCCCCATAGTGGTGACCTGCCCTGAGAGACACATCTTGATTTGCTTTAAGAATTATTTATTTAAGTCTCTCTACACACTTCTAATATCTATCTCTCATATCAATAAAGTTGTCTGATTAAGCCCAGCAAAATGATCCCAGTTAATTCCAAGCCTGGAAGGTTTAGCAGCACTGCAGCACAGGGAAGGAGAAGGTAAATTGTCAGGAAATGTGGAGGAGATGGATCCTCTCAGTGAGCTGCATTTAGCTGAGAGCTGGGGGCTGGCAGACAACCTGCCTGCTTGTGGAAACGTTTAACACCTTCTGTGCCAAACCTGAGTATCTGCAGAGTGCTGAAAGAATTCACTCTGGCAGGGGTCAGGAGCTGTTGTCAGGGCTCTGAGGTTTCCATTATAAATGTCTGTGTTCCTGACCTTGCGGGTGAACCCTGCCAGCTGTGAAATCCCACTGGAGATTGTGCTCAAGTCAGGGCTTGGGGAGTTCTGCTACAGACAGTTCTCAGAGCAGTAATTACTAACTTCTGCCACTGAAGAAGGAGGAAAGAGGAGATAGTGAAAAATAATTAATTTGCCTGAAAAATATTGAATTTCTTAACCTTGTCAGAAGCTCAGTAACCCCAGTGTTTCTGTGAGTGGGCCTTTGCAGTGTTGTTGGTTGTTTTGGTTTGTGTTTCCTGCCCTGGTTTGGACCCAAGAACCAACAATGATGTTTTCAGTTGAAGGCCTTGCTTAAGAGTGGCCTCACTGAGTTACAGGTGCAGGATATGGTAACAAACACCAGACCAACAGCTTTGGGATCAATAATTTATGTCTGAGTAACGGGGCAGTAACAAATACGGATCAGTGATACGATTACCCAGCTAGGTACAGAAAACCCAGCAATTCCCCAGTACTGGGCTAAAAGGAATGGCCAGGCACACAGAGGGTTCTTGGTGTGTGAGTGGGGCCTGGAAGTACCCTTTAATCCTGATCTCACCCCTCTGCTGTGTGCACAGGACATGGAAATGCTTATTAAGCACCACCAGGCCCTCAGTAGCTGATGTTCCTGGTCACTGAACAGGTTGTGTTTGGGTGCATGTGCTGTGCTAGTGGAAAATCTGCTGCTTGAGGATCTGGGGGCTCTGCAGCTTTTCCCACTTTTATTTTATTATGGTAATGATGCTCTGATATATTACACTAAGGAAATAATCTTCAGTATATTAACTGGAGTGTGTCTGTACTTGTGTTTTAGCTGGAAGAGGAGAGATCAGTACTCAATAACCAGTTATTAGAGATGAAAAAGAGGTAAGCTGTTCCTCCTGATGTGTGTTGAACCCCACAGTCCTACAGAAATGTAACACAAAACCACTGTAAGAGCTGTTCTTTTCTGTTGTGTCGTGGTTAAAAGTGCTGAGTTGTTGCACTCCTTGGATCAGAGATGGAACCATCCACATGTGCTTTAGTTCCACACCTCCCCCCTTGTGGTAGTTCTTATTTGCAGTGCCCAGTTGAATGTTTGGTTTTAGTCTGCTCTGGAATGTTGGATTGTCCCTCAGTCTGATCAAATGTCTGTGCACAGATCTGACCTGGCCAGTTCTTAAGAAATAATGGAAAACGCAGTGATGCTGAGGAGGGTTATTAGAAGAAAAGGGGAAAAGGAAAGAAAAGCAGCAGTTACTCAGCCCTGACTTGCTGCCCTCATGATTTGGGGCTGTTGAGTTCGTTGTGGGTTATTGCAGTTCAGGCAGCACTGCTTTTGAATCCCAGGAGATTGTCCTGGGTGACTGGGGCATCCCTTTGTAAACTGCTGCTCAGAAGGGTCCCAAGTTACAAAACTGAGTGTCTGCAGGGTGTGCATGGGAAGCTGATTGGCCCCTGTGCCTTGGGGGAAACGGGGGCTTTCCAAAAGTAGTTACATAAATCCTTAGAAAACAACACAGCTCCCCACGACACCTCATGTGTTCCAGGAAAAACAAACCAAGCCCTGTTAAATTTCCTGAATTTATAATGGTCACAACAAAGAACAGTGAGTGGCACTTGGGTGTTTATGCACATCCTTGGCCACTCAGTATTATCAGTGTTCCCTTCTTTATTCCCTGACACTGTTCTCTGGGAGCTGGGTTGTGTCTCCTGCTGTTCTAAAGGACATCAGGCACATGGGGTGATTCCCAAGCTAAGGCTTCCCCAGGGAATGTCAGGGTTGGATCAGCTGCACCCCAGAGAGGCCAGTGAACAGCTGGACCTCCAGCCTGGGGAGCTGCATCACCATCCTGTTCCTGAGCATGTTCTAAAATGTGTTTTCAGTGTAATTCCTGGAAGTCATTTGAGGAAGGGAGGGAGGGAGTGGGGACCAAGTCATTCAATACTTTCCAGCAGTCCTTTTTCACAGAGTACATTTTCAAAGACAAACTCTTTAGTAAGTTCTACAAAGGGAGGTGTGTGGCTCTGATCTTCCTACTGTTTTATCTGAGTGAGCTGCCCGAAATAATCCAGACAGTTATGAAATCAGTGAGGTGAATTTTACCATGACTTTACCTTCAGTCAGTTACTCTGAGATGCCCCAGTTTGTGACTGAGTTATTGACGTTGCTCAGCAGTGCTGGGTAAACTGCAACAGAAGAGTGAAATGAGGAACAGGAATGGGGGAAAATGAGGAACAGGGACAGAAACAGCCTCGCTGAGGCAAACTGCAGGCACTGGGGCTCAGAACGTGCCAACATATGGCATCAGTGCTAACAAAAAAAGATAGACTGAATAAAGAGCTAATTCAATAAAAATAATGAAAAAAAGTCTCTAAATTCCCAAATTCCACAGAATTTGGTGATGAGAAGATGATGATTTCCTCCTTTAGCCTTAAGAATTGGAGCTGCTGAACAAGAGCCATCTTTGTGTTTCAATTAGGTCAAATCTCTAGGGGTGGTTTTCTCACCTTCCTTCCACCCACAGGAATTCTCTTCCTCTATTTTAGCATCTCCCTGTGTGAAATAGTCCAGTGAGAGGAGTTTGGTGTTTCTGGATCATGGGGGGCTCAGTGTTGCTCAGCTCTCTGGGCTCTGTGGGTTGTGACTGTCTGACTGTCTTTGAGCTTCGCTATTTCTCGATACTCATCTCATTCCTCTCTCTTCCCTTTCCTGCCCTTGCTTCCCTTGCTATATCTGTGTGTCTTTAATGGTAAGACTCAAGAAAGTCTATCCACGTTACAATAAATAATTTATTTAATTTTTTTTTTTTTTTTTAGTAAAGTTGTTGTACATATTTTGGCTGCCTTTGTCCCTTGGTGTCTTGCTTTTGTTTTGTAAAACACTCAGCTATATATATATATATAAAAAAACTGAAAAAAAGGTCTATATATTTTTTACCAAAACAGAAAAGCCTTTGGTGCAAATTTTGTTCTTCCTTACAGTATTTTGCATTTGTACTCCATGTTTCTAACATGTGGTTCTTGTTATCTTGCATTTTTAAAGCTTACCCAGTAGCACTTTAAGGTATTTGCTTCATTCTTAGAATTTCTTAATTTTGTAGTAAGGGAAGAATCTGGGTGATTTTTTTTTAATGTTAAACCAAAACAAACCCCCTTCTCCCACAACTTCCACACACTGCTCAGAACATGGTTTCACCTCCTCAAGAAAGTGAAATTTTAAAATGGCATCTGAAATGAAAAAGTCACTTATATTGTTTTGCTTTACCCCCTGCTAACTTGAATTAGCAGGAAAAAAGTTCAGGTTCACCAAATGAGTTTTTTTCATATAAAATAAATAGTTCCCACAAGATTTTCCTTGCAAGCCCTCACAGTGCAGTTATTTCACATTCAGCATTTACTCCTTAGTTCGCTGTCTCTGTGTCACTGCACACGACACTTCCAGCATTGTTCACTTCCAGCAGCAGCCAAGACTCTGCTGGAAGTGAACTGTGATCCACGCTTCTGGATCAGCACCTTCTAGAGTTGGAGCTTCTCCAGTTCCAGCATTTTTGGGTCTCCCACTGAAGCAGTGGAGCCTGGCTCCCAGAGAGACTGTCCTGGGAAAGAAAAACCAAAGCGACAGCACAGGGACCTTCTTCCCCTCTTGTTTTCTCTCCTCCTTTCTTCTCTCCTTTCTCCCCCCTTGTGTTTTAGCATTCGAGGCTCCTGTACTGAGTCTGTAAATATTTTATTTCTATCCTTACAAACTGTTTGCCTTTTCCAACCACCTCAGTGTTGTGGTGGTTGAAGCCGAGCCTGACAAATGGCGAATTTGTGCCAAAAGCTTCTGTCTGGTCCTGATCTCTCAGTGAAGATCTGACCAAGTGGAAACATTGGCTAAATCACAAGCTCTTGAGCATGGGCTGAGTCACTGGGGTTTCCACCTGCCCTTCCCCAGCTGCCTGCACAGCACAGGGATGCTCGGGAGAAGTCTCGGGTACAGCAGAGCTTGTGAGCAGCAACTTCCAGATGTGCTTCCCAGATATCCTCACAGTTTACTTCCCAGCAAATCCTGGATTTGCAGCTCTGCTCAGTCAGCAGCACCCCGTGCACGGGTGGCACATCCTTTCCCACACCACCACGTGCCTTTGATCCACTCAGCAAAGCACTGAAATCCGCGGGTTAGGCCGGAGCTTTGGGCACCCTGCGGGAGAACACGGAGTGGTCTGTGGTGCTTTGAGTGCTCTGCTGACTCGGGGTTGGCCAGGGCGGTCTCTTGCATCCCAGTGCCCTGTTTTGGGTTTTGTTAACAAGATTATAACTTGTATTTGAAGGCAAGATCACACAGTCTGCAAGTTGTTGTGTTTCTGCTTCTATTGATTCTCTCATTGTAAAAATATACCAAAACCAAACCAAATTTTGGTTCTTGTTTGGTAGCTGCCTCAGCTTTTCTAAACCCCAGATTCTCCACTTGCTGCTTCCATTCCGGAGTACAATCTGAACAATGAAGGAATTGCATTGATTGTGCTCTCATTGTTGAGTTGCCCGTTTCTCTCGGTGAGATTTGCTGTGTTTCATGGTCTGGTTATCGTGGCTCTCACTAACTGGAGATACCATGGAGATGGAAACTTTTCCATTTGACCTCAGCTGCTGTCCCCTGAGCATCCTCCCACACAGATGGGCTTTGCTCCTGATCCCCTTGGCACTCCTGAAGAGGGCAGTGTGGTTTAGAATCCCTGCAGGAGCTTGGAGCTGACAGTGGCACTGCTGCCTGTGCTGAGGAGCCAGTTCCTCTTGGAGAAAAGTAAACACACAGTTCAAAGTCACTTTTTTGCAGTTTTTTTAACCAAAACCTTTTTTGTAGCCACGCTCCTCACATCAGAGGAGAGTTACTCACTGTGTGCGTTGTGTGACCTGTCAGGAAGATCTGCTTGCAGCAGTGTGAGGATGTCACAGCTGTGGTGCCTTAAGGCAGGGATTTTAGGCAGAAGTTGTATCTCTGTTAGATCCGTGGAAAACGTTGGGAAAACTGGACAATTGTACACAGAAGAGGGTTGTTCTTTGGAGGATTTCTTTTTTACCCTTCTCCCATGAAGTAAAACAAATCCCATGTAGTTTTCTCCAAGTCCATGTGCAGGAAATGATGATATCACTGAAATTAGTGAGGACCAGCTGATATTTCCAGCCTCATCCATGCTTTGCATGACAACTTGTACAATGAGCTTTGCATGCCTGTTTTGTTGCTTGTTAATAATTTTCAAGAAGTAACAAAACTCTCAAGTTAGGTTTTGTGGAAGATTGTGCAACATGTTTGTTTATCCTGTATCTCCCCAGTCTGTTAACTTGCTCCCTTAAATTCAAATGGATACGGTGCTATGCAGATTCTGGCATGTACTACCTAGGTAAAGTTTTTGCTTTGTTTCCACAGTTGTAACCTCTGAAATGTTTATACATATATAAAACCTTAGTCAAGTATCAAATTGTAATTTGTTTTTTAAGAACCACTTCTTACAGTAGTTTAATACTTGAAATTAAATGAAACTGCTTTAGGCCACTGCAGTTGTCCATTCATTAGATGATTTCTGGTTGTATTTGATTTTCTTTTAGAGAATCGACTTTAAAAAAAGAAATTGATGAAGAGAGAGCATCTTTACAGAAATCCATCAATGTTACTAGTGCCTTGATCACACAAAAAGATGAGGAACTGGAGAAACTGAGACATGAGGTAAATGAGGAGCAGTGGATGATTCCTAATTTTGATTGTTGCAGCCAGAGGCTTTGTGTGCTGGCTACAAAGAGCTGACTTACTGGGTTTTTTTAATGTGGCATTAAATCCTTAGACACCTGTGCTGAGCCAGGTGACTCCTGGCACGTGGGTTTGGTGGCTGTTCAGCCCTTGCTATGAGGGCTGTGCCTCTGCCTTGGTGCTGGAAGGTCCAAGTGTTCTCAAACAACTCTTGCAGATCACGGTGCTCCGCGGAGAAAATGCCTCTGCAAAAACCTTGCAGTCAGTGGTGAAGTCCCTGGAGTCTGACAAACTGAAACTGGAGGAGAAGGTGAAGAACTTGGAGCAAAAACTCAAGGAAAGCAACGAGCAGCCTTTAACTGTAATGAGCCCCTCAGGTAAAGCAAGAGCCACTCCACTGCCTGTGCTGTCTCCACTCCACTGCCTGTTGAGACCAGAGACTGTGACAGGATTTGTGGCTGAGCCTTGTAGGAGTCACATTGTACCTTGTTTGGTTTTTTTCTTTAAAGGTGATGCTGCTACTCTACTTCAGGATGAAATTGCAAGAGAGAAGCAGGTATTGGATGTGAACTTGAGCATGCTAAACCAGCAGTGGGGCTGTGGGAGAGGGGAATATTTCAAAGACAGTCCTTATCAGATTTTGTCAGGCAGGATTCTAACGGGCAGATTTCTCTTGTAGCCCTCAGCTTCTGAAGGGAAATGTTAATGACAGTAAATACTAAGAATCAAGTGATGAGTGATACTGGAGAAACAGCTCAGATTATGGGAATGTGAGGAAGAAAGGAGGAACTGAGGGTGCTGAGTGAGGCACAGCCCAGTAGAGCACACTCACTGCTCCTTGGCCTTCTTTCCAAAGGTTTCTTGGATGCGAATGAGGAAAAGCTGTGGCCCACCTCTATCTGGTGCTTGCCATCCTGGAGGAATGGGCTCCCTGAGCTCCCAGGCTACCTCTGAGATGCTGCAGTCAAAAATGTTGGCCTTGGCTTGTTCCTAACTGCAGAACTTGACTCAGAACAAGGGTTGGCAGCAGTGGAGAAGGAAGGTGCTCAGCTGGCACATGCTTGGGACCTGGAGAATGTGATTCAGAGTGTGACAGTCACAGTGACCATGTGAAGTGCTGCTTCACACAGAGGCCTGTGCCAGCAAATGCCTAGAAAAGATGGTTAGAATAGAATCCCCTTCTGTTGGTTACGAAGTCCTTGTCAGATCACAAACGTCAGTCACAGTGATTAAAGAATGTCCTTCCCACTTGTGCAGTGATCAGAACTGTCATGATCATCCACTAACCACCAACCTTTTGTTTTCTGCCTCCCCGAACTCACCTGCTGATGGCAACCCTTCCTTCCACCAGGGCGAGGTTGGTTCCACTTCTTTCCTTTGCTGTTAATTGGCCAAGTGTTCCTT
Source organism: Atrichornis clamosus (assembly GCA_013400975.1). Lineage (NCBI taxonomy): Eukaryota > Metazoa > Chordata > Aves > Passeriformes > Menuridae > Atrichornis > Atrichornis clamosus. The sequence goes on along the minus strand of WBMZ01013431.1, from coordinate 2,770 downwards.
GGTTACAGTCAGCAGTGCTGATCTCTGGGCTGGGGGAGGTGCTGTCCCCTGCCCCTCTGACTGTCCTTGTCCTTGGCTCTCCTAGATTGACTTCCTGAATTCAGTGATTGTGGATCTGCAAAGGAGGAATGAAGAATTGAACTTGAAGATACAAAGAATGTGTGAAGCAGCCCTCAATGGCAACGAAGAGGAGATAAATAACTATGACAGGTATAAATCCTGAGGGAAACCTTGGCTCATGTTTTGGGAACTGTTGGTAGCAGTGGGTTGGCTGCTGCACAAAGCACCAGCCTGGTCTCATCTGTCAGGAGGGACAGACAGAGCCTTCTCTGGAGTGTAGTGGTTGAATCCAGCCTTGTTCTTACACGGTGGTGCAGATGAGTTTCTGTCGTTACCAGTCACAAACACTGATGTGTCATGACATGTTTGTTGTCAGACCTGGTGGATCTGGCCCTTTCCAAGTGCAGGGGCAGAGTCTTTGCTCCTCAGAGGCCATAGTTGTGTTGGGATGGGAAGATCTAATCCAGAGAAACAGAACTAAAACCTAATTGATATGTCTTCAGATCTCTCAAGGGAAAAGAGAAACTAGTTTAGATGTTTCCTTGAAATGTCTCTGTGCAAATATTTGCACAAAGAGCAGTTTGTTTAGTAAATATTACAGAGAGGGGATTGTGGGGTGCTGCAGGGTGGTGGAGAAGGGGTTATATCCAATTTTTGTTGAGCTCTGTGGCGTTTCCCGAGTCTCAGTAACCACGAGCTCACAGCGCGGGGCCGCGGGCCTCGCTCCTGCCTGACGGCGACCCTGACTTGTGCTGGTGCTGCTGTTGCAGTGAGGAGGAGAGTCTGTCCAAGAAGAAGCCCCGTCTCTTCTGCGACATCTGCGGCTGCTTCGACCTGCACGACACCGAGGACTGCCCGACGCAGGCGCAGGCGCTGGAGGAGCCGCCGCACTCGGCGCACCACGGCAGCCGGCGCGAGGAGCGGCCCTACTGCGACACCTGCGAGGTGTTCGGCCACTGGACGGCCGACTGCAACGACGACGAGACCTTCTGATGGCAGGGGACACTGCCCGTGCCCCCACGGACCTTCCACCAGCAGCAGCAGCCGTGTGTGCTGAATGTCAGGAAAAGGGACAGCGGTTCTCAGCCCCCTCGCTCCCCCTGCCCACCCGCTCCAGAATCCCTACAAGCATAAATATTTTGCTCTTCCACTAATAAATATCCCCTGTCCCTTTTTAACAAACTTCAGTGAAAAATAAATAAATGATTTAACAAGTGACTTTATGCTGTTTCTTCCCAGGTTTTGGGTTTGTCCCACCCGTAACAGGAAGTGCCCCTGTGCTGTTGGATCTATTGATGGGAAAACATGTATAGGAATGAAGCACTAGAGTTATATTAAAGCTTATTTAAATACCTTAAAAATATGCTGTTAATTTTCATATTTGCACTAAACCATTTTAAGGCTGAATTTGTACATTTAGATTTTTAAGCTTTTTTTTTTGACACTGGACTGAGTTGAGAAATGTTTCATCTTTATTTTCATTTACTCCTTTGGTTGTGATGTCACTCGGTGCCATGAGCTCTGGGTTGTGGTTTGGTGTGAAATGTGGAAACATGAACACAGGTAAGGAAGGAACGGAGCTGCTGGGGGTTTTTGGAAACCTGTATGCTGTGCACACCTGTGCACACCTGAAACAGTTTGTGGGCCATCCTTGTTTTGCATTCTTTCAGCTTCTATATAGTGAGTGTGGTGTGTGTGTATATATGCATATATATATTAAAATTATATTTTGGAAAAAAAAGAAAAAGGTGTGTTTTCTTTCCTGCCTTTCCATTTGGAGTATAAGGGGTTCCTTGTGGGGACTGCAGTGTAAATCACAGAATCCATTAGGTTGGAAGAGACCTTGGGCTCACCAAGTCCAGTGTGTGACCAAACACCACCTTGTGAACCAGACCAGAGCACTGAGTGCTATGTCCAGTCCTTGAATATCCCCAGGGACATGACTCCACCACCTCAGTGGGCAATACTTAATCACCCTTTCAGTCAAGATTCCTCCAGATTCCAACCTGAACCTCTCCTGGTGCAGCTTTAGGTCATTTCCTGTTCCCTGGGAGCAGATCCCGACCCCCCCCCCCGGCTGCCCCCTCCTGTCAGGGGGTTGTGGNGGCTGCCCCCTCCTGTCAGGGAGTTGTGCAGAGCCAGAAAGTCCCCCCTGAGCCTCCTTTTCTCCAGGCTGAGCCCCTCCAGCTCCCTCAGCTGCTCCTGGTGCTCCAGCCCCTTCCCGAGTTCCGTTCCCTTCTCTGGACACGCTCCAGCCCCTCACCGTCCTTCCTGAACTGAGGGGCCCAGAACTGCACACAGCGCTCGAGGTGTGGCCTCAGCAGTGCCGAGTAGGGGCGGGAATCGCTTCCCTGGCCCCGCCGGCCGCACCGCCGCTGGTGCAGCCCGGTGTCGGTGAGCAAACACGTGAGCAAGCACGTGAGCAAGCACGTGAGCACACGTGAGCACACGTGAGCACACACGTGAACACAGGTGAGCACACGAGCGCACACCAACACACACGAGCACACACGTGAACACAGGTGAGCACACGGGCGCTCACGAGCACCCACGAGCACCCACGAGCACACACGCGCGCACACAGCACCCCCGCGCGCGCTGGCGGGTTGTGGGCGGGGCTCGCTGACGCTGGCCCGCCCCTCCCCTCAGGCCGGCGCGCGGTGCGGCTGCGCGGCCCCGCCCCGCGGTCACGCGGGTGGGCGGGCGGGGC